>UZAF01018043.1:0-14156 GCA_900617895.1 Haemonchus placei | reverse complement strand
GTAAAGGTCACAGGTTACAGAAAGCCATGGTATTTCCAAAAAAACAAAATGTTGGGTGTGTACATACTTTTGAAACACACTGTATAACTCCAGATGAAAGAAGAGTACCGAGGGTTTGGTTTCAGATTGAAAGAAGAGTCGTCAAAAAGAATGTACTAAAATTTTGAGTTGCAGAAGACTGCCGTCTAGGCACGTGCCAAACCGCTGCACCACTGTGTACACATTATATTCTCGATGTTGTGCTCGAATGTCTTCGCGCAGGAAAACTCAAATCGCAAAATCCTTCTACGACATAAATGTGATCAGTTTGAAATAGGGGGATGGTGTGCGTGAGCGTGACTATTAGTTTTGTCGAGACTAGGATCAGACCTTCATCATCTACTAAGGTGGATACGATCAAAGCTATCTTTCGCTATACACAACAAGCTTGCGTCTATATTCTGCTGTTCTGTCACGTAACTCGGTATAAACTGAGGAAAGTAAGTGAGGAAGCAACTAGAGAAGGTCAAGTTTAGGAAGGGTACGGCAATGAATAAGATCAATGGAGTACATTTGAGTACAGTGGAATCTGCCACGAACGAGGAGTGAGAAAGGAACTGAAGTGGGAGGAACCAAGGGCAAAACTTTCTCATTTAGTCTCAGAACACCGCACACAGTGGAAAATAGATCAGGCATGAGAACCGAAATAATAAATAAAATCACGGAAAAACTTCGGTTGGGTGAACCGTCCTTGCAAGGGCGGATTTTTCTACAAAACTATAACAGATTCCCACCATTGCCTTAGGGTGAGGTGAGGAGAAATTTCTAAAAATAAGCTATGTTCACAGTGCTTTGGGAGTGCCCAAACTGAGCTATGTTCACAGTGCTTTGGGAGCGCCCAAACTAAGCGAGAGCGGAAGGCGGCCTTTGCTATGGGCGAGGCGCGCCTTTCAAAGAAAGGCGTTTTTGCAATAGTTCATAACTCTGTTTAAAAACTTTTCAGAACCCGGGGAAAGTGCAAGGCGGTTCGATAGAAGAAGTAAAAGAAGATTCTCGGTGACGTTGTCAAAAGCAGAATCGAAGCAGAATGTTCTGAAATCTAAAAAAATCAAAGGCTATCGAAAAGAGCGATCAAAGCTTCATAGTGGGTAAAAGCGTCGTTTTGATTTTGTTATTTCTTGATTATTATTTGATAGCGGTAGCGTGCGCCTTAGCAAATAAGTGTGTATACACATATCTAGGAGGATACAAACACTAACTAGTTCAGTTCTATCTAAGGACGGGTATGTGTTAGCAGTGGCCATTCTAGATGGGATGTATACCGCCGTAGCTGGTTTCGAACGCTGATCTCAAGTCTGTGTTCCAAATCTGCTGAGCGATTCTGGGAACAAAGTTATGAAACCGATTCGTCCCCTGTTATGCCACAGTACCAAACATATGTATAATCGAATCAAGCAAAGTAGTAGCTGTGCAAAGGTGGCGCAGATGGTAGGATGGTGGGATCTGTAGGTGCGACATGAAGGTTCGAATCCTTGATGCAGACGCTCACCTCGCTTTCCCATGGAATACGTAATAAACGCTTGCGTTTGACTACGGGGAAAACGTTTTTGACTATCTACGGGGCTCCCTCACATTTTAGGGAAACTGAAAATGTATAACAAGGAAGTCTTTCTTGCCCTTGTCCGGCCTAGTAAAGGTGGAGCTCCATTCGATTAAAAGAGGACTTCCAAACTTTTGTCCAAAATGGCCCTGGAGGCTCCGTGGAGAAAGGTGTAAAAATCTATCGGATAAAAATGCTCTTCTTCAACATGCCATCAGCGAAATTTTCTTACGAAGGTGGTATCGTCGTACTTGTTGGAGGAATTTGGTTTTTGCAGAGTAACATATGCCGAAGAAAAGAACGGAATGTAATGTAAAGAATGTAAAGAGGCTATGTAAACAACGTTAGATATTCGTTAGATACTGCGAGGAAGACAGGTCCGTGAAAGGCGATCACAACGATCCTCTGTGGTGGCCGGATGGTAACAGCGACGATGGTCTCGTCACATGTGAGAGTAAAATCTTACGTTCGTGGGGATTTGGAGGTCTCAAAGTGAAACAAAGCGCTCGAAGAAGTGAAATGAACTCCGTGATATGGCCCATAAGCTTCAAGTCCATAGCCTTTTACAATTAGAGTGTCAGAGGGAGCCGAATTCTCCCGTGCATAAAAACTTTGTTCCATCACTACCGCGACCAGCTGCGGAAGTTGAGAGGAAGTAAGAGAGGGTAGCCTTCAAATTCGTCCGGGGTAGAAAGGCGTACCCATTTGGTCAGTGATGATGACGAAACCGCATAATATAAGGGAGCTCCGCAGATAGCCAGCACTGTGTCAGAAACGTTTTACTAGCATTTAGGACACATTTCATGGAAAAACAAAGTTAGCGCATACATCAGGACTCGATATCCATGTCATGCCTACAAGCCACCATCATACTACCTGCATCACCTTTGCACAGTTCCTGCTTTGCTCGCTTTGGTTATCCATTCGGTAAAGTGCTGTAACACAGAAGGAATCGGTTCCGATACTTTGTACCCGGAATCTTTTAGCAGCTTTGGAACGCAGTTTTGTGACCATCGTTGAAAATCTTTCCCTTGTAAGCGAAAAATTATTCAACCCCAATAAGTATCACAAGGCTAGTGATCACGAACAATACGTGTGTCACAAAGTCGTAAAGTATGTGCCGACGCTAACTGCCTTATAGCTTTCCAAAAGAAGTTGGAAGGATGAGATTATCAAAATTGGCGACCACAGAAAGTAGGGTTGGAGGGAAGCTAGATATGGATATTTCTGTAATTGCAAGGCAATACAGCCACTGCGATACTAACTTCGTCCGTATGAGCGATCGTTTGAAAAGAGCTTTTTCGATCGTTTAATTTGTTCTCTGCGGCTTTACAGAGTATAATAGTTGTCGTTTTGATACACTTCACAGCAATACATAAAAAGCATCGCTAAATTTCCATATATGAACAGGATTTAGATAATGATGAGAGATCAACGATTTAAACATGTACTGGGAACTTAAAAGAAATAATGGATGCCACTGATTTAAAAACGGTGAAAACGAAATAGAAAACGCTACCTGGAGAGTGAGTTCATCGATGCGATCCTCAATTGCGAGCCGCACACTGTCGAATTCCTCGGACAGCGCGCTCACAATATCTATGCCGTCACATTCGCCTAATTGAGCCTTGGAAGATGCAATATCTCTCAACGACGACAAAGCCGGCTCTTCATTCTTCATCTCTTCCCTGGCTTTCAGCAGTGCTTGTGGGCCATTAGAATCGTCATTGAGAACTGCATCAGCAGAGGCCATCACCGAACGGACTTTTCCAACAAGCTTGTCAAAGTCGTCCACAGCACCGTCGCGCAGTTTTTCAGTTTCACCAACGCGAGACGGTGGCACAGAGCCATATGAAGCCTAGAAAATGAACACTGAAAATTTTACAAAATGAGAAAATTTTTATGAAATACTGACAATTCGTTTAATTCGATCAGCAAAGTTATCAAAACATTACATAAACTACCCATGAGAGCTCAACTTCAACTTAGCAAGGGACTCCAACGATATCACCTCACCAGATTAAAGACAGTTTCTGGATACGATACTCGTGAACTCTAACAAACTTCTTATTGCCACTGTTTTCTTACCCAAGTATTGGACAGCAGAACTATGAGGTTCTTCCCGACGACCAACCTATAGCTAGAGATAAAGAGATGAGGAGGCAAGAGCTTTTCCGCTAATGAGACGGACAGATGTCGAACCGAAAGCCAGAGAAACAATTTTGAACGATTTTTTCAGTTCAACCAACAGAATAAACATGGGAAGAGCTATTGGGTTGATTAAATAAGATGTGAGTTTTTCTCTGATTCAACTTGTTATAACACCATACTACGGTGAAGGTCGAATAATTTGGTGAAGCAACCGCCGTATTGAAAACCTGCCGTTGCATAAAAAAAGGTGATCGATCTTCTCCACGATGGGCATTGCTTGCGCAAAGGGCAGGGGTTCTTGAAAATAGTTAACCCGGACACGGTCTAATCAGATAGTCGGCTCATGGGCAAGATTAATGGAAGAGTAGGCCAAGATGGGCTGAAACGTAAAGGTCAGGGACAAGGTGACCCAAAATTTGATAGACATCAGACGACAAGACGGATTCTGATTTCGTGATCTTGGCCTCCTTCATAACTCTCTAGCATTATTACCGCGCTGTCACAGATTCCGCTGTTCTTGCCAGCCGTCTCTACTTCCTTCTATCTACAGCATCTTCTGCCGTTACTTTAGCTATAGCGAAGCCTTCCTTGACCACGTCCCGTCATCTCATTCTGAAGCTCCTCATAGCCGTTTACTTTAAGCATCGAACTCCACTGCCTCCTTTATTGAATGATTCTGGTGTCTCGGTACGTGCCCAAACCACCGCTGACGCTGCTTTCTCATTTTCAGCTAGACAAGGGTTGTTTACCTGAACGTCACCTTCTGAACCGCTCTACCCGCGTCCACTGCAGGCCCATCTGAGCATCCCGCTTTTACTTACGAGGCAACACTCGGTGCCATAGAGCATCGTGAGCCCTAACCCGGTCCGATAACCTTTTCTCTGAGCATCCTGGAGTACCGACGGAATCAGAGGATACCAACAGACTCACTGCACTTATTCAGGCTTTCACAGCCTGACCCGCAATGCCATCAGCGGATGGATCACTCCCAGCTATCAAGTCTTGTACTCTTTCCATGGCTTCACCGTCTACGATTGACTGTATACTCTTCTCGGAGCTGAGGAACTTGGTCTCCTTCAAAATTAGCCGGAGCCCATTCCGCCGTTTCTACAGCTTGCCTCGGAGTTCTTCACTGCTTTTCGCTATCGAAGCGATGCCATCCGCGTAGAGAGGATGGTCTTCAGGAGGTCCATCGCATCGCATAGAGCTTTCGAAGACCTGTGACGGGAAACGGTCGACCTTTACCAGAGCGAAGAAGGCTAGTCTACGCCTTTCTCGATACTTCTCCATCACTTGTCTAGCGATGAAGATGGCATCTGTTCTGAACCTTTTTGACATGGAACCGGACAGCTCCTGTATGAACAGAATCATTTCCTTCAATCTTTAGCCGACCAACCGCCAGTAGTTTCATCGTGTGAGCAGCCAATCCGATTCCCCGGCAGTTGGGACACTTCATTCCGTCTCCTTCTGCCTGAAGATCAAAAAGATAGTACTGCTCTTTAATAAATCTGGAGTTCCTCCTTTGGTGTCATTGAGTTCAAATATCGAGTGAGCCACTTTATGCGGTGCACTCCGAGCGCCTTTCATGTTTCGATGGGTGCCCCAACGGACCAGTTGCCTACCCAACTTCATCTTTCCCATTGCTCTTTGCACCTCATCCTACATAAAGAGCTTGAAGAAGCCAGTTGCCCCTCTGATTTGAGGCTGTTCTTACGGGCAAATTCTTCATTTAGAGACTGCCGAGATGTTCTTTCCACCAACGCCTGGCTTCACCAAGCTTCCTCAGAACTGACGCCTTCGCTGCTTTTATCGGACTTGCGTAATCTCGTGATCTCAGGATTTCATTCGATTTCGATTGAAATCATACTTCTAAGCAAAGTCTTGAGAGCGATAGTTGATTAAGAAATTGAATAAACATAGCCATACAACGTGAACCACAGGGCCGTTTCGCAAGACGTCGATCGAAAGATCGTTTTGCTGCTGGGTGATGGCTTAACCACCCTTAACACTCCCCATTTGAATGAAGTGAATTTGTGCGTTGATTTACAAATGAAAGGAAATGAAATGCGCGAATGCTTTTTCTGTTGACTAATTTGAAATGCCACTATTTCGAGACTTTTCAAGACCGGATTTTCTCGTTCGGCTTAGCTGTGATAGTGTATCTGATTGAGAAAAACAGAGCGCTTGCGTCGTCCTCGGCTTCTTGCCTTCAATCAGAGCACCAACACTGTAGAAGAGGCTCCCTGTGCTTGCGCGGTATACGGAGAGCGCAATTACGGAAAGCAAAACTCAACGATTACTTGAGCAATCCTTAACGGCCTCGTCTGAAGGAGACGCCGTGAATCAATGGACAACCTTCTAACCGTAACGAAAAAAAAACTGCAGTCTGCTCGACAACCAAACAAGGCAAGTTCAGGAGAGGCTGTGACTAAGTAATTTACATCCTTCGCTGATTTCTCGTAGTGAAAAAAAAATGACAAATTCAATCTGAACTAATAAGCATACCCGAAGCATAAAACATTGCTATGTAGCACAAAAGAAAGTAGAAAACAGACAAAACGAAAAAAGAATTTTTCAGAAAGTCCCATTGGAGAAAACAATTAGATAGTTTTTAACAAGGAAACGGAGCCTAAAATCCCAACGCAAACAATCTCCAAGGTCTGCACCGAAAGAGAAAAGCTCTTCGAATATGAAACGCTCAGGAATACTTTACTCGGCTCGAAAAATTCAAAGTATTTTAAATATCAATTGTAAGAAGACAATAAGATCATACGTCTCAGCTGTGTTATGATTTTTTAGCTGAAATCAACATTACTATAAGAAAAGAAAACCTCATAAGGGGACTAATGAAATTGATAACGCTCGTACCTCGGACCGTAGTTTTTCTAGGCGATCAGCAAGAGAGTACTTCACAGACAGAAGGCGCTCTTGTAATGTGGAGATTGTGTCCAAGTACTGTACATCACCAGACTTCGCTAATTCGGATGCGGTATTGCAAAGAGCATCCATAGCAGCACTTTGTCTGTTTAGAATGCTTAACGACTCCGAAAGAACGCTGGGATCGTCCCAGCTTTTCAGATCTATATCCTCAGCTATGTTCAAAGCTTGCTCAACCCCGAGCACTGCTGCCGCAAAGGTATCGCTACTCGGAACACTTTTGTCTGATAGTTCTGCAGGTATATCCGTCTCCAAATCAAGTTGCTGAGACTTTCCTGCTGTGGGAATGTCGATCTGAAAAATGGTTTTCTTAGATCATCGTCATCTGGTCCCAAAACTTGTGAATTCTCCAATTTAAATTTTTGAAAATAGCGACTGAAGTGCTGGATGGTCGAAAAAAAAAAAAAAGAAAAATGTATTCATTGTAAGAGATCTTTCTTCGATTACCTCCCTGCTGGATTCCTTCACCTCAACATATTCGTGGTACTCGTAGCAAAATAACTATGAGAATAAAGCAAACGCTACACTGCATCACAAGCAACATTTTGCGGAAGGGTCGAAATATTGATAAATTAACAAAACACTCGACAGAAGAACGTCAACCCCACTCTTCGATCTTTCATCTGATTTGCTATCATAATCAGAAGAAACAGAAATGAAGAAAAACTTAGCATTAGCTCCTCTACACTAGACTTCGTCTTTCGACAATAAGATGGAAACTGTGAAAACAAAAAAAAAACACTCACTGCTTCCTCGGGAGGTGAACCAATAACTTCTTCCTCCAACTTCTTGAGATTCGTCTGAAAAAGAAACTCTGAATATATGGATTACAAAGATTAGTTATGCAATTAATAAGGGACAATTTTTGACTAGTCACAACATAAAATCGAGTAAATCTTTAGCATTGTTCTTTCCACACCCTACATCTCTACGGTGTATTACTTTCAACAAATAACAACTGGTGTATAGTGTATGTATATATGTATGTGAATGTGTATTGTACACATGCATGTGTGCGATCACCATATACAGCGCTATTCTAAAATTGAACATGAACAGGGGAGATGAATTGATAAACGAGCATGAGTCGAGCTGCTTGGAAAACATATAGCTCAAGCTGAACTCCTCCCACGCTGATTGGGCATAAGCCAAACGAGTGCTATCAAGAATAAAGTTGCTTTTCGACGCACCAAAGAACCGTGAGGTTTGGCAGAGAGGTAAGGGCTTGGGTTGAGATGAAAAAATTAATTCACGTGAGCCCAACGAACCCATCCTATACTCAACTCGGTTTCCGAACAGTCCAGGTAGAGGAATGTGAAGGGAATGCACAGTGTTAATAAATGTATATGAGTAATCCAACTGCACCGGGTGGGGCGTCCTGCAAATGGTTGCTGCTTATCGAAGATTGCAGGGCAGCCCAGAAACAGAAAAAACTATCATGGAACAGACAAGACCTGAGGTACGCTGAGCATGCCTACAAATTTATTCTGCCTTCCATTGCTGTTGCCTCCCTCTTACTCTTAGCTTCTACAACATTCTTGAATAGAAATTTCGATTTGGGATTCAAGCCCCGCATGGTAGTGAACACTCCGCTTATTTTAGATGATTGTTTTCTGCGGACCCTAGAGAGTTGTGAACTCTTGAAAAAGAAATGTTTGAATTGAAAGCACTTAAATAGGGAGCTCCGCTTTCGTAGTAGGTGGGAAGTAGACCAATATGGGCTGGACAAGGATTAATCATCTATGTTCCTCAAAAATGCTCCGAAGCCAAAGAAGAAGTAGACAGAGGCTTGCAAAAAGGAATAGTCAATTGCTCTTACCATGTGTCCGCGTACCACGGTGGACGAGGCTCGGAAAAAATCACAACTTTGTCGGGAAAGTTCTATGAGCGCATAAGTCTAGTAGGGGAGAACAAGTCAGTAACGCAATTGGGACGCATGCCAAAGAAACACATGACAACGATTCGAAACAGTTAGCAGGTTGAGAAAAATACGCACGAATAGCAATGTAGACGAAATCAAAACCAGAAATAAATGGGAGGTTGTCGAGATTAATCATAAATCGAGGAGAGTTTGCGGGTGGAAATATAGCCGAAACCTTCCATTTTATTAACTGCTTCGTATATCTTTTACTTATGTATTCGCGTGTGCACATACCTATGTACATGGATAGGTGTATATGTATGTATATGGAAATATATGTTGGAACTATTACAGATTGAAAAACACCATTCATGGTAGGCTGGCCAAACAGCAAAGTGCGCGGAGATGGGAACGAGTACCAGCACTTCCGTTTAAAAATTCTCCAAAGGAGGGCAAGAAAGTGAGTAGATCCTAGCACAAGTAGAGTAACACGACAAGCAGGGAGGGCATGGAAACGGACAGAAAGGAACCCATAACCGACAATCCTATTCAAAAACCCTCCACATCACGCACCCCTCATTCACAAGTATGCTCCCTTAGGCGCGATCTTTCATGTATGGTACGACTTACGTTGCGGGATGTTGGACAATACACTAACTTATATCGATGATCGGTTATTAGCTCCCTCTCTTCAGACGTGTTTGAACTCTACAAAGTTTAAGAAATGTGGAGTGATCTCAAAAATGGCGGTCGATAAAGGCCCACCAATTTTGACCAGCGTCCATTACTGCTACTCGGAAGGTGCTGCTATTTTTTCGAGCCGAAAATGTAAGTCTTTTATTGTTTGACTGATTGGACATCCACAGCTTCAACTCCTTTTGACTTAAAGTTCGCTTGATCGAAATCCAAGGCAGCAAACCAGATATGATGGCTACTACTCCCTACTACTATAAGGGTCTCGAACAAGAGTAAGGGGTCTCGAACAATATCGACAAAACAATGCTACGTTATATAATACACCAGACACTCACAAGTCTCCAAAGTAAAACGAGGGATAAAATCTTTGGCGCCAATAAACTCCAAAATTGGAATTTCCTCAGTGTTTTTATCCTCCCAGACGAGTTTGGTACCAGTTACCTGACACCGGAGAGATGAAGGGCTCGGTAGGCATAAGAGAGTATCGTTCCGGGATTTGGACCCTGGGCTACGCAAGTGTGAGTGTTTGGTAAAAGTCAACTGACACCGAAGAGATGAACTGCTTGGTTTGCCTAAGCGAGCACCGATCTCGGATTCGAACTCTGGACCGCCATGTGTGATCGTGTGCCTCTTGCCACTACATCGCCTTCGCCTTTTATGGGGAACAGCGTTTAACTCAAAATTTTGTAAGGGAAAAAAAGTATGAGGGTAAAATGACTATAAAGGTAGCGATGGGCGATCGGTGCGGATCAGCTAGCTAGTCATCAAAGTGTACTGTGTGCTGTATTAATATCCTCTTACCATTTTTTGAATCAGAAAGGGAAGGAACGCCAGAATCAGCAATACAATCTGACATTGGCTATTGATATATTCAATTAAAAATTAACTAGTCACCTTCACAAGGTCGAGCTTCTGTTGAACAATAGGATCCCGAGAACGAGCTTCTATTGTAAGGAGGCGCTCTTCAACGACTTGTATAATTGTGGTCACGGTGTTAGTGACCATCATCAGCACTTTGCGTTTTTGGCGTGTTCGGTTTGAAGTTGGTCCACCACGATCCATCAAATCACTTTCAACGAACTGTCGAGGCCTGCTACTGATCATCCGCAACAGATCCATCTGTGTTTGCAGCTGATCCAAATCATAGACAAGGTTCAGATCGCTGACGTCACGACTTTTTACGCGTTCTTCAAGGCTACTCAACTCTTTGACTACTTCTTTTTCCTTCGCTGATATTGACACTTCTTCGTCGATCTCAGACTGTAGGTTACTTGCCGTCTCCTAAAGAAAATCAGATTGATATTCCATATCAAGAAAAAACAGAACCAATGAAGCAACGTTACATTGAGATGTTCCAATAAATGATGGAGCGAGTTTTCTAGCGCCACATTTTTCGCATCACTTCCAGACGGAATATCATCAAACAGCTTGTTCAGCTCTCCACGATATGTCTGTAGTTAATCAAGCTTCAAAAAAGTGTACAGACGTTGTTCAGAAGGGAATAAACAAACCAATAGGAGATTGTAATCGGCAATAGCTGTTGCAAGAGATTTTGGACCATCATTGTACGACTGAATGACATTATGAAGCTTCCTTCTGAGATCTCTAATTGCTTTTTCCAACGGAGGTTCACTCTCAGCGTATGCTGAACTGATATCCACGCTTGAGCTCACCGACTGCACCGATTCTGGGCGATCCGCAAAATCGGATGAAGCCAAAGAGCTGATTGATAGCTGAAATTCAGTGCTGTTTTACCTTCATGAAGTTTTTTTTGCCATCCTTACCTGTGACTCGGTTTGGGCACCATGAACCAGGGTGCTAACATGAATGGGGAGTGAACCCTCATCGAGGTTATAACTTCTCAATCTGTTCAGCACTTTGTAATACTTTTGACAAAGTTGAAGCACATGATCCCGATTTTGTATGTTAAGCCTTTCCAGTTTACCAACGAGCCTTTGTTGACTGAGACAAGCATGCAACAGTTGAGACAAGCGAGATATCTGCTCATCGCCCATTGGCATACCCTCCACGGAGTCCACATCCGCCTCCATTGCATTCAGCCACATCTCAAACTGCGCTAGCTTCGCCGCGAGTTTTTCTTCATGACGTTTTTGTTTAGCCGAACTTGCGATTGACCTGGATATCTTGCTATCCAAAGAGAATGCCTTCCTCTGCAAGTCAGCAAATTCAGGCCGCAGCCGTAGGCGCATTGAAGCATCAAGAGCGTTTTCCAACTCTCCAACGGATTCCTTCCATTGTTTCCACTCACCATCATTAAACTTATGCAGCTCATTGTATGCTCGATTATGGATGAGCTGTACGACGTTATCCTCATAAATTCGGAAAAGAGAATTTAGGTAGTCATGGTAGGCGTACATGTAATTCAAAATAGAACGACTTCTTTCTTCCTGACGAGTTTTGTATAGGGACGCCAGACGATCCCGCTCGTGTTTGTCATTTTCTGAGGCTGCAACTTCGTTTAATTCATCGAATAATTTGCTCTCCTCTTCCTCTAAGCGCATCAACTCCAAAGTCACGGTGAGGAAGCTTCTAGGGTTGTCGGTTGTAGGCATACTTTTGCTGATTAGCGTTTCGAACCGACGAGCAGCTTCGCCAAAGGTGTTTTCATTCTCCTAAATTGAGAATGTTGAGTATGAAAAAAACCTAACCAGGAGTTAGACTACTCACCGGTCCCATTAAGTGACATCGGAATTCTCTGACGAGCTGGGATATCGACAGGTCTGATATGATCATTTCTGCAGGATCTTGCAATCGTTTTAGACGTTTGGCTTTTTCTTCAACACTGTTGCATAGTTGCTTCGTCTGTAAGTGTTCAATGACTCAGAAATGTTTATCCGACCACAATTAATTTAAGGAAGTTTCACTGAAATTCACCCGGTCTCGTAGAAGATGCGGGGAATCGCTAGGAGTGGCCATCTGATTGATATCAATTGAGGAGTCGGCAGATGCGATAAAATCACGCACTGCATCCAGATATTCCAGCCGGATGCGCATCAAATCACGCAGTTTGTCTTTTTCGTAGGTTAACAAATTCAGCCTTAATGTAATATATTAATGCTGTCGTCCTGCCCTTGCTGTCTGAGCTCGAGCAAAGGTAAAAGTTGTCGGAGGCACGTCAAAAAAGAACATTACTTTTCGTTGACGCGGTCGAATTCGAGCTCGAAGAAACTGCCACTTATGCCGTTGAGTTCCTCTCGCAACCGAGACGCATCGTTTTGCCATTCGGAGTCGCATCGTTCTAGCAATGTCCGAAGTTCTGTCGAAACAGACGGCACCTGAAGTCACCGTCTAGGTTGTGATGGTTACCTTTCTGAACAAGTAACATAAACAAACTAAAAAGAGAGACTGTAGATGCGTTTCTTTCAAACGTTATAATCTACTCGTCGAATTCGCTTAACTTGACCATAGCAAGTTCGTATCCGCGGACCCCCAGTTATATATAGCACTAGACGTTGTTTCAATGTCATTCAGCTATACGCCTCCGTCTGAACCGATTCAGCACCCCCTCCCTCCCCCTCCCCCTCCCCTTTGATCAATGAAACTGGTAGACCCACGCCTGACTTTTACAATCCGAAGAAACACATGACCAAGAATCTTCCAGGTCTAAAATTCAATTGTTTGCACTGGGACCGAGTCATGGGCTACAAAAACTAACCTATTAATGATCTAAACCAACGCGCAACTTCATAACTCCCACTCTTCCCTGCTCGTCATCATTGATAAACAGGCAATGTTCATTGTGGAATGATATGGACCGACTAGAACTAACGTCTGATATCCCACCGCAGCCTGTCATCATCGGCCTTGTCAAAAGTTGCATAGACCCACTGCATATGTATAAGCAAACGCAGTTTTGTATCATACAAAGAAAAAGTAACGGCCACAAATACGATCATGAGTCCCTTACAATTAGGCTCTTGCAAAGGCATGACAAATATACAAATACAATGGAAGAAACAAAGAAACTTTAAATGGGAACGCGGTGCGATATTGAAGAGATGAGACAACTACATAGCCATGATTTCTGAAGCCTATAGCNAATGATATGGACCGACTAGAACTAACGTTTGATATCCCACCGCAGCCTGTCATCATCGGCCTTGTCAAAAGTTGCATAGACCCACTGCATATGCATAAGCAAACGCAGTTTTGTATTGTACAAAGAAAAAGTAACGGCCACAAACACGATCATGAGTCCCTTACAATTAGGCCCTGGCAAAGGCATGTCAAATAGACAAACACAATGGAAGAAACAAAGAAACTTCAAATGGGAACGCGGTGCGATATTGAAGAGATGAGACAACTACATAGCCATGATTTCTGAAGCCTATAGCACTGAATCAAACAACTACGATATAAACGGGATTTTCCCCTTACCAAATATTCAAACATATCAAAAATTGGGTATGGTTATGCCGACATAGCGATGCATATTCACAAATGAATTTTTCACATTTTTCCAAAATCAATGCGCTCTGTTTTTCCAAGGATCCCAAGGAAGGCAAATATATGATGGCGCATTGATTTCATTAAGCAACTGAGTCATATGGCATTATCTACCAAAACCCTGGAAGCAGTTGAACTCAGGAAAGGACGCAATCGTATGATCGGTTTCTCCGAACGGTTTATCTCTACTAATGTACTTTGGCTGCAATTTACTAATCTCCAAAAACAGTGGTGCAGGGCCATGTTCCATAAAAAGATCGCCAGAGTACACCGATGCGATTTTCGTCATCGATTAATACATGAAGTGACGGAGAATAAATTGCAACACGGCATCGCATTTGCTGCGAACGACCTTGCAACTTTCAAACTTCCTCTGTGCTATTAAACAACAAATGTTCCAGTGGTTCACTTCTACTTTCTGATACGTAGTTTACAAAGTATTTATAATTAGACCCTGATGAAGTA
>UZAF01018042.1:0-37873 GCA_900617895.1 Haemonchus placei | reverse complement strand
ATCTATTACTAACCATTCCACCCGAAACCATATCCGCAAGTTTAGGATCGCCCAGTGTCTCATGGGATGCACTAGGACAAAGTACAATATGCTCTGTGAAGGCACCGCCGGTTCACTGCTTCTGGTCCGTTTCGATTATCTTCTCCTGATTTCCCCTTCCTATTCTGCTTTAATTTCAGACCATTTCAGGAGATGCTCACGCTTCCATTATCGACCAATGATGCTAACTCAATCCTATTTCCCTCTACTAGCCACCTGGCGTCGTTCTTGGGTGGCCTGCTCCCACATCAGTGCTCCTTCTTGACCGCACGTGAAGGCAAACGCGGCAGCTTCCGAATTGATCCAGCTCTCGACAACGAAATCAAGAGGATGTATTTGGAGAAAAACGTAAGAAGGGTTGTTCAGAAAGATTTTACGTTCGATTTACTAAATTTGTGACATTTTTGGTTGAATGCTGAGATGACGTCTCCATCGAAATTACTAGTTTCTTAAGTTCCAACGGTGAACTTTCGATTCAGAGAGCCAATTTAACGGCATTGCCGAATCCACTCTCCCAACCTGTAGAGGTCGAGAATCCATTCCTGAAAATGTCAAATGTCTTTCATCGAGCTTCACCTTTTGACAACCCAGACTCCGACGACGAGTTTCAAGGAAGCGGAGTGATCGCCCAAAGCGTAAGCCTTTCTACGTTTATAAGCCAAATATTTCAGCACAAACCTGCAGAATACGATAAATTGACAGAAAAGGTAAAAATCAGTTTTGATTCATGGAACAGTTCTGCCAGAACTACCAATATTCAAAGTAAATTCGTGCTAATTTTATACATGACCACGAATTGGCCTGTGCCATGATACACACTGTTTTCTAGGAAACATTACATTCCGACCATTGCTGTCTTTTACTTGAATTTGGGACCACTCATGATTGCTCTGTTTACAGTTCGACCAGTTCGAAGAGTCTTCGGGCAATGTGGACGATTCACTACATGGTAATGTCATTGGTACGTAGATGTTTAATAAAAAAAGAACTCCTTAGGTCCTGCTTGCGCAGTGACTTCATAAATTTGATTCGGAAGAAAAATTCAAAAATACCATTGGGAGTTTCGAAGATGTAATTTTAATTTAATTAGCCATCTACATGTACGTACTTAGCGTGATATTCTGATAAATAGCAGGTTAATAGCGAAATTGTTGGGGTTTTGCAGGTAACGAGACCGAGACGGTTTCTACTGTTGCATCCTCAGCAGAGCTAACCGAGAAAGATATATATTTTTCTATCGACGACCAAAAACAGGTTTCACCTGAACATCGAGTAGAAGCTGGATCGAGGTATACCATCCATCTCCCAAAAGAGGTAATCACCGACGACTCTTTCCGAGGTAAATATGTTGGAGTAATAATTTTGAATTTAGGTCACCTTTTGGACCTTTTCTTTGATTTTCATTATAACAAACCTTCCAAGACACTGTATGGCTAGACGGATAGTGCTGGTGATGGGATAAGAATAGCCTAGCCCATCGATACATACTCTCAAAGTGGTTCATACAAGAGTGGCCACAAGTCCAATCAAACAAATCAACCAAAAGTGTGCATTAACCTGACTCAATAATCCGGCAGAGATATAATGGAAGCAACATATTGGGTAAAAGAAAACCATTAGAAAGCAGGGGCAGAGTCTAGCAAGGTAGATGGCAGCTGTATACGATAGAGGGAAGTGAAATCAAGTTGTTAATAGTTCCCTATTTCACCGCTGGTCCGGACAAAGCAACGAGGTTTGTATCTCATAGTTAGAAGGCCGAAAAGATAGATGAAGCGGAGTGGGGGTGGGGGATGTACATTAGAGAATAGACTGCTTGCTATGAATGCCCACTGCTGTGCGTAGACACCCCGGTAGCAATTCACTGCTACAAGATCAAACCGTTTCCGGCGGCATTACTGATTTGCTCCTGAATTTTCCAGTTAACAACCTATTGTTCAACGGGCAAATCATCCCCTTTCCATCCATGTTGACTGATGGATCATAAGACTGAAGGAGAATACTAGTCTGAAGACATGCAGCTGAGGTTGGCACTCTCGAATCCTAACCAACTAAAATTTCTTAGTAATAACAGCCATCATGTCGTTCATGATAAACAATTAAGGAGCGAGAGATAGTAAGCGTTGTTTTCGGCGTTCAATCCGATCAATGCATTTTAAGCGTTTTGGTGTCAATAATCAGAGAGCGAGACTTTTTTTTCCATGATTACTAAAGAAATAGATCTTTCTGTGCTGCAGATGCTTTGATAAAGTGGTGTAGTGGGAAATGCAGCACTAACAGAGAAGCATGGCCCGGGGATTGAATGCGGCTGGGATCGACAGTCGCTGATACTAACCAAGTCTCTTATTCCTCCGTGTTCACTTGGTTGGCGCCGGATTCGTCCGGCAGGATAAAAGTACTCACTTTTTTATCGGCTGGCACACTAGATTCATTGTACGGGCCAAATACGTATTCACACTCCCATCACGATTCCGAAAGGAATTCGATTGCGAGGTGAATCCTTCAAACGGGATAGATTAACACCAACTGCATCATCTTGCTATTCTTTAGTTGATCGTTTTCAGCAATTCAGGAGGAGAGTTCGTCTGCTTCGTTCGTGAAGGAACCGTCTAGAGCTGCAGAGGGAAGTGGAGAACTTGAGCCCTTGGAAGTTCATGCTTGATTAACTCGTTCTCTTTTTATCCGTTACCCTTCAATAGGCCACTCATTCAACAAATCAGAGACAGAATTCTATGACTACATTTCCATTTATAACCATTTTCTATAGACTTTTATTGCGTATATTTCAACAAACTGCCATTGATAAAAACTTCTACGTTGACCTTCCTCACTGATCAACTATCGTGCTTTGAGTTTTGACTTCACAAAGTTCCTCTGTCAATTCTCCTAACCAGAATTCACTGAATTAAGGGTTGGTCTTAGGTCGGGCGGGAGATTTATGTTTTTGTGTGCACCATACTTTATTAAGATCCCTTTCTTATTTTTTCAGTACAGAGATGTTCTCAATAGGCTGTTCACGTTCCTCGCCGTATTTAAATAGTTGTTCTATGGGGAACAAATCTTCGTTTTCCTCATATTGAATTACCAGGTACATACATACATAATCTTCTCGAGTCAGATCTAACCGAAATTTCACGATGGAAAGCGATACCCCTTGTGCAAAGGCATCAAATATATTGTCTTTCAAAAAGTTCTCGATTTCACTGTGTAGTCAAATATCAAACAGGGCCGTAGGAGACCCCCAGCATGACGAAATAATAGCAGATTTGCATGCTCATATATTCACAACGGCTGTATAAGTAAGGCTTCAGTCTGCAGTGTTTTTTGAAGATGCTGTTGCATAAACTCATGCGCATGCACATATACACGGATGATCAAAGAAGAAACTCGTCCCAAAGAAAGCTGGATTTATGTGACTCTCTTGAGAGCGTTAGAAGTTACGGCGGATTAGTGCCTTTTTTACCCAGAGCAATTTCAGGCCTTTTTTAAGCCTTGTCGAGTTGAACCGCTTGATTTGCAGGCAGTTCTCGTTCTTTTTGAATATTGTTGACAGTGCGCAGTGCCAAGCCTATGAAACTCAGTTGTGAGTTTTGAAATGACGGCTCGGGCATGCCAAACTTTTCGGCTAATTTGTGAAACTGATGTACATATATGCATAAGAAGCCAAGAAAAGCAAAACATGAACGCTAAGATCACCAATTTGTAAGAGCGGAGTGATTTCAACTTACCCTGTGCAGATTTGGATAGGCTATTTCGGTTGCTTGCAAATATAAATCGTCTTGTTCCCTCGGTCACCCTCTGGGCCACCCTTATGATTACCAATCCTGCAACATCCATTCTGTGCCCACATGGAGTGGGCTAAACAGTTCTCCAAGCCAGTGCCCCGCCGGAATCCCTGCTCCTGTCACTAGGACTGTATGGTAGAAGGCTGTATGACCCACTCCCCTGCCCCTCGACTAACGGGCCCTACCAGACCATTTCCCAAGTTGTCTAACACAAGTGAGGTATACTGACTTATCATAAGAGTTACGCACCACAATCAATAGCAACTCATCACAAGAAAAGTGAGGGAAAACAATAGCTGAGCAACATGTTGGTAATTACCAAGGAACCAGCATTAACCTTACAAAGAAGCAGGAATAAATGAACGCTTTGGATGGGACCAACCTACCTTTTGCTTTTCGAGGAGACCTTCTCAATAGCGGACCCCACTCAGCTAGAATATAGAAAGCCTCTATTGTTTATTCCATCTTCTCGTCCTTCCTTGGCAACCGCATCCGGATGCTTGCATAACTGTATTAGCTTGGAAGCGAGAAGTGGATGCCGGTCGGATATATACTGGCGTTTCGTCGTTCTTAGGTTCAGGGAAGGATGTTTTCCTTCCCCCTCCTCCCGCCCGTGGGCAACACCATCGCGTTGCCTGGCTATACCGACCAGCTGTAGCCGGCCAGCCGGTTGGCAAAACAGGAGCGGACTGAACATACCCTATGAATGGGGCAGGCGGCTCACCCTGCGCCCGGCCACCATCATCGCAAATGTGATAACCTCATTTGGTAGTGTTAGAGCCCTCTACCTTCACATATGACAGACGAAGGATGAAGACGAAGGTCGAGTGAAACTTGTCCTCTACCATGTACCCATTTTGGAGGGCATGATTCTAGATCGATACCTAGTCTACCGAACCTGTCTATGTTTTATTGATTCTGGTCGGCAAATCGGTATCAGACTGGAAACTCGTAAACATCAATCGCTCCGCAAGTGGTTCCATAGGCCACACACATCTATTAATCGCTATCAAATACAATTGGAATGGGATTCATATAAGCGGAATGAACCACTGGGGTTTTTCGATTCTAAGAACGTCATCTTTATCTTCCACATTGTTCCTCATTGAACTGCACATTCGTGAACTTTTTCAAAACTTCATCTATACACACAGTAGTGAGCAATGATCAAATCATTCGCATTGAAAAATGAGGTAACTATTGAGATGACTTTGATGAGGTAGGTTTTGTCTGCATATTGNCATTGTTCCTCATTGAACTGCACATTCGTGAACTTTTCAAAACTTCATCTATACACACAGTAGTGAGCAATGATCAAATCATTCGCATTGAAAAATGAGGTAACTATTGAGATGACTTTGATGAGGTAGGTTTTGTCTGCATATTGTGAATTTAGAGGCCTCCAAAACCGTTCATCAAGCCCAATGCCAGTGTTTTAAATCTCTTTATTATACGGATATTATCTCTGCCATTTGCGCAACATTACAATAATTACTCGAAAAATGAAAGCTGTTCAGACACCAGCTACGCTTATCATTAACCATCTATTATTACATTATTTTTATATTCGTGGAAGGCAAAGGTAGAAAATAGCTCCAATAAATTGCGTTAACAACGTAAAGTAAGTCTAACATACGTAAGCACATTTGTACAACAATGTATACCAGTTACTCAAAAATAACTTTCTGTTAACAATCGAGGAAGGGATAAGAAAACCGTCAGACGAGCTCAGCTTCAAATTGTAGGTGGACGCGGTTTATTATACTGGAGAGCTCCAAAAAGTCGAGCAAATGTGCAAAAGTTGCCGGCATGGAACTGGAAATATTGTTACTACGTAGATATGGGCATGGGATCCATACTCAAATGGGAAGTACGAAAGCTGGTGATTGAATCCGAGGAGTTTTCAAAAAGAATTCAAGTTTCAGAAAAATTATTCTCGTCAGGTTGCCTTCCGATCTAGACTTACCGTGCAAGTAGGCATTTTGCTGGCCGAGTCTTCTACACATTTGCAAAATGTGTCGTCACAAACATTCTGTGGTGCCCTGCTTTCGTAGCAATTTTTATGAGCCACACAGCAAGCATCAATCTTACCTGAAAATGAGTGTTATTCAAAAAATCGCTGCAAAACTCATACAAATTATTACAAAGAATATGTGAATGCTTGAAAAATTTTAATTTCCATCCAATGATGCCTCCTATGCAACTCAACATTATCGCTGTAGCACCTTTCAAGCATCAATCGTTTATGTTTCCAAACTTTTCCCATCAAAACCTGCATGTATTTTGCCTGTATTTTGCTGATGATCACTGATTTTTCATTTCTCAAATTGCCCTTGAAGAAGGAACTTCTGAATGTGAAATTTTTCTAGAACTAAGTTCGATCTCTTAATCTCCTCGTTACAGAGAGACTAGTTGAGAACGGTATGGTGCACTGTTCTAAAATGGAATGCGTACATTGGACTTTTTCCCTCGAGGGCGCAGAATTTTACGAAAAAGTGGTGCTGAGGGCATCTTTTAATTTCTATAGCCCTTCCTTCGACTACAGACAGTAATGGGGTAGACATATGAGAACGTACTTTCACCAAAGATGTCATTGTTCACTTCGATACCGCTCTTTCAGGATTATAGCGCTCTATCAACTTCCGAGGGCATTATCGAGGCTGGGTAGACTCACTTTTTCCTAGCTTCTACGCTGCTCAAAATTAAATCTGAATGTGCGCGCTAGTGAGACCTTCGGCAAGGGTCCAGACCAGTTATTTTGTACAACATACGGTAGATTTGCAAATGCCATTTGCCATACTGGAGCTGCGGTGCAAATTAGATTTATGAAACAGTGTAGTTAGGAACTTATGTAATACAAGAAGGGATTTTATATGAACTGAGGTTTTATGAACCTGAGTATTTCTTATATGCAGTATCAAAACCTACCCATTCGTCCTTTGCAATCGTTTACCAGAAATCCTTTTGCGATGCCTTGCTGGATGTCATCGTTTCCACATCTAAGCACTGCCAGTGAGACTTCAAACATTAGGCAGGATATCAGAATGCAGGTGAGCTTCATCCTGAAGTTGACAAAAACCATTACTCATTCAGTTAAGTATCGGAGAAAACTATCTGTTTTACGTCATTCTCGAAACTTATTCAAAGGTAGAAACAATGAACAAAGATTTCGGACGATAGCCACATTCAAACCAAACCCAAGCATCTCTTCTGAACTTAAGCGAACCGAAGTGCAAACCATCCCAAACCACGGAGAGTCGGGATGAGGGCCGTTTACAAGGAGTTTTACTCCCGTCTCCTCAACATATTTCTTTCCGTGGTTTCAGAATGGTAGGTAATAGTATAAGGAGATTCATTGCCGCTGCGATTGAATCGCTTCGAGTTGAATTCGTTGAGGAAAAAGAGACTTGAGAGGTCTTCATTTTTCGAAAATTTCTCTTACAGCATAAAGACACTGAGAAATTCT
Organism: Haemonchus placei; assembly: GCA_900617895.1. Lineage (NCBI taxonomy): Eukaryota > Metazoa > Nematoda > Chromadorea > Rhabditida > Trichostrongylidae > Haemonchus > Haemonchus placei. Next base: position 30,586 of record UZAF01018042.1, on the reverse strand, counting down.
GTTGCTGATAGAGGTCGCTGTGGCGATCAGAGCCTGATCTGGAGCTGTACCGTGACGAAGATTAATTTGCTATTTATACGCTATGCAAGTAAACTCCGTCATGCGAAATCGCCAAGTCTCAAACGAGATTTTCCATCTCGGTTCGGAATGTCCGTTTCGCGATTACGCACATTTGGGATTACCCAAGTAGTAGGAACTTGTTACATTAGCTTTATAATATAGAGAAGAATCCAAAATCTCTAGTTCCGTCGGTGAACGGATATCAGGGTTTTGAGGTAGGTGCTACACATGGCAAGGTAATGAAGGTTATGTGTTCCAGACATGCAATGTGACATTGGCGTTATGTACCAGGGCGATTACTGGACGTCAAGCAAATAGCGGACGTCAGATTTACACCCTCACAACGATAGAAGGATTTGCTTCCCTTTGTTCGGAACTTTCTTAAAGAAGTTTCACACTATCCACGCGTAAGGGTGAATGGGGTTGTTCCAGGCGCCCGCTCAAGCATATCATGGGTGAACTTTATGATAAATAATACAGGTGAAGTAACTCGTCAATCGAATTTACACTAACATGGTAGGCTTCTCCTTCAATAACGATTTTATATTATACAATCTACACTCTTTTCCTTCCTCCATAGCGCTTGTGAATAATATCGACGAAATGTGGTGGAACTAACGCGGCCTGAATTTGAATTTGAGTAGTGGGTTTCAACAACTACCACATTGAAAGCTGCGTGGTGATGATGACGCAGTGACTTCTATATTTACCTAATGGCTGTGATCCATTAACTTTGTTTATCACTTCAAGCCAATAACGCTATTTACGTAGAAGGTATACCTACAAGTGAGGAATGGACACACTTGTTTTCATCTCTTACGTAGATTGCATCCGATCTTGCATGAAACTGAGTCATTGATCACTTCCCAGTTGAGATAGCGTGTCGACACATTTAGCCAGTAGAGCACCCGCAGAATCACTCCGATGGTGTCTCCTCCGCATCTCGTGATCGACGACTCACCGGACGAGGCTGCGGTGAGTTCTAAGTTCAAAACCATTCTAAGAACTGATATTTAGAGCCCTTACTATTTCAAGTAATGAGCCAAGCAGAATCTTCCAAGAAACTGTTCTTTGAATACCCCAAAGATTCGATTATTTTGCACCCTCATTAGCGGACCAGTGTGCTACTGAAGCGAGCTTCTATTACTTGTAGATCTAGGGGCGTAAGTAGAAAGGTCTGAAAATTTTCATCAAACTACCCATTCCAGGCGGATGTGTGACTAGTACTTTCACCTGGAGCTGTTGATGTTTCGTTTTAGTTTGTTTTAGGGAGTGACAGGATAGCCAGATCTTGACTTTCTGATTGTAAAAAGTGCTCATAATCAGCCGCGGTTAGAATTAAGATGCGAGCACTTGCCTCGAATACCATTTGGCATGAGGTCGGTTGGATACCCGTAACATAAGGCTATGAGTACTCAATTTCTGAGCATTAGACCTTTTCACTCATTTTTTTGGCCAAAGGTTCACTTGTAATACTTTCTGTATGAAACCAATAGAACAGTCTAAGGATGAATGTGCGAAGTTATGCAATGCTTTTCCTAAGTATGAGATCACCCTCGAACCTGATATTTACAGGACGCAGCCAAACAGATATTTTTCTGGTACCACCATTAGATTCCTCACTTTCATTCGCCACACTATACGTCCTTTTGTTTGCTCCACTTTTATATTAACACTTAAATAGATTATTTTCGTTTTTTTTGCCGTTTCGTAAGTATAGGATCATCCGCGACAGCGCGAAGGTTTCGAAATCGAGTGCAGCAGAATTTGCACTTGGAGGGAACTGTATAGGGGAGAAAGTCTCGCAAATATGTTTGGAGGCAATATGCACTTAGCCTCGCGGAGGTCATCTTTCTTTAGATGAAAAAGCACAAAATCGAAATTCCCGTGATACAGGGTTCAGTACGAGGGCAATTAAGGGGGGAATCGTGAGATCCCTCAGCTCCGTTCAAAGATATTTGAAGAATACAGAGCCTCCACGAGGGCAGGACGCCCGCGCAATCTAACCGCGAACGACGAGAGGAGCATTCTGAGAGCTATTTCGAACAGAATCTTGTCGTTGAACCAAGTTCGATCGGAGTTGGGTTTTTCGGTGTCGAAAACTACTGTATGGAGAGCCGTGTAAAGGAGTAGCAACACTGCCAGGGCAGCAATGAAGAGGGCTCTGAGGTCACTGACCGCCGCAGAAAAGGACTATTTGAATTTGCGAAGTTGAATTTTAAAAGAGATTTGACGAAGATCAGCCTGTATTACCAATCAGCCTTACAGTTGAATATGCTCGTCCGGGTCGTATTCTCTGATGAAAAGGAGTTTACTTTGGACGGCTCCAATGGTTACAACTACTACTGGCGTGACTTACAAAAAGAGCCGTTCAGCTCCAACCGCCGTAATTGTGGAGGAGGAAGTGTCATGGTACGGGGCGCCTCCTGCAATGATGTCGTGCTAGAGCTTGCTTTTGTGACCTCCGATCCCATTGTAAGACTCCCTGGTAGTCCGGACTCCAAGGACTACCGGGGAGTCTTACAATGGGATCTGGTGCCATTTTTGAGCCGGCGACGTGGTATTAACTATGTTTTTCAGCAGGGCATGTTGCGATCCACGTTAGCCATTCCACGAAAGACTGGTTCCATTCCCAAAATATCGAAGTTCTGGCATCTCCAGCTTGGAGTCCCGATCTAACCCGATGGAGAATTTGTGGGGCATCATTGTAAGAAAGATTTACAACCGTCAGTTCCAAAGGACAGGAACGCTCAAGCAGGCAGTAATGGAATCCTGGAATGAAATCTTCAGTGACGTACTTCGAAACCAAGATTCGTATATGCTACGTAGGCTTTTCGATATTGGGCTAGACCATGGAAGACTCGTTGTTTATTAATTGTTTCCTATTGTCGCTAATAATGATAAAGTTTTCAAGTTCCCAAAGTGATCTTATACTTATGAAACGGTGCAAAAACCAAAACTTATTTATAAAAATGTTATGGTAGAAGTTGATTCAGAAGATGTCCGTGAGTGGGGGTTATTCAAAGTGGCGAATCTGACAGTAGTGCTCGAAACGTACTTGGCTGCTTATCCTGTAAAGATCAAACTTGAGGGTGATCTTATACTTATGAAACGCACTATAGGGTTGTATTTTTGATGATGTTGTTGAGGGCATCGTCGCCATAATTCATTATATCTACTATGACAGCAAAAGAGGCTTGACTCGCACTCGCATGACAAAATTCTAAGATCAGTGCCGATTTGGAACCTTCCTACGCAAGTGACGTTCGCCTTATAAATAATTGTAACCATGTGGTCCGATCACATGGAGCATGTTATCGCGTCCATGCATTTTTATGTACTTACTTGATGAGGCTTAGATTAGACACTCTTGAAGGCATTTTGGAGGGAACACACTCTCTCTTCACAATTACTTTTTGGCCTTGATTAACGCAGTCACGCTCAATTGAGGCCGTATACTAATCGTTTAAGAAAAATCTCGAATTGAAAAGGTGCCCTGAAAATTCCCTTTAGGAAGAGGCTGCACTACTAAAATACTTGCAGTGCAGGCAAACGATGATGATGGTTCGGTCCTGCCTCAAGTTGGACCATGTCCACAGATTGCTGCTATGAAAAAAGACTTCAGGATAAAAGGCTTCTAGTATCATTTCCAGTTATTTTCACCTGAAAAATCGCAGAAATTTGCTGTGAGATGTTCTATGCACGTCATACTATCATGTGTAGGGCCGGTACGAGAAAGATGTTGAACCTATTCAGTTTATTCATTTGAGAACTAGTTTCTTCATTCATCAACTCTTTTTAATTTATTCTTTTTATTCATGAAAAGGTTTTAAAATAATCTTATCAACCACTATTTTATGTTTAAACTCTGAAAAAGTTTTGCAAGGAGTTAAGCCATTAGGCGATCTCAAGTAATTTTTGCAAGCACTTCAACGTAGATTAAAAGACTAGTCAAGGATTTCAAGAATTCGCTGAAGAATGATGAACGAGGATCGTTGTCAATCAGATTTTGGCGATTTTGCTGCAGTTGAAAGGTTTTCGCTCGACGCGCCAATGTAGACTATCGCGCCGCGAATCGTCCTTTCAAACTGTCTAGATATGAAATAATTGGGTGGATGAGTTCCTCGCAATTTTTTTCGAACACTATAAACTCGATTTTTCACGGGGAAGCTGCCAAAAGACTAATAATGTCGTTGCCAGCAGTTCTGTCACGAGCAGCTTCAAAACGTAACTTTCGAAACATCAAGAAAAAAGTCATTCTATAGGTCTCTAACATAGCTGTATGACTGGATACACTTGCTGCGCATGAAAAATTGGTGTTATGAATAACTCCTATAATTCTGCTTACGTTGGCTGTTCTCCTGATTTCGTGATTGACTGAGGGAATATTTAAAATTCCTTTATCCGACACATTTTCGCTAGGAAGGTGAGCAATGGAAGCGTGGTGAAGGTGGTTCTGTCAGGGTCGAACCCTTCGGAAGGAATCCTGATTGAATAGTCATAGTCGTTCAGTAACCAATGCCAGTATTGACTATTCCACTTCTGATTTATTTCGATCCATTTGTCAATCCTATTTCGGATTTTTCTCTAACTGGAAATAATTATTCAGTTGCACTCTTACTGAAGCTCTGTTTCTCACCCATCTCCTATGCGGGGGGAGGGTCATACCAGGTTATACCACATACCACCTACCCTCCCCCATAGGTGATGGTCGATCGAGCTAATCAGTCTCATTTTTCAATCACCTTAGACAAAAGTATCGCCAAATGAACCAGTTGAAAACGTCGAAGTGCAGTGTGGTCGCCGACCATCAGCAATCCAGGTGCCCGTCTCTGAGCTTCACGAGGTCTTTATTAATAAACAGCTGTGTAGCCCCCAAGAGAGGCTTGAAATGATAACCATCAGCATATTAGGAGCATGCCATCACGTGAAAGGATATCTGTCGAACAAATTCATTAATGACTGCGTTGCTGATCAGAGATTAATGGCAGATTAACATAGATGAACGACCACCACTTCCTTTACCCTTTGGGTTGTAAACAAGGCATACGTAGAAGTCCATGGTAGGAGTTGAGTTCAAAAAGTCCTTGCCATCACACCTCGATGCCACATTCGCTATCCGTAATCATTGAGGGGCTTCAATTCTGTATCGACTCTTGTCAGCTTTTCCAATGAAACATGTCTCAAATGTCTCAATCCGAAGATCTCATCCGAACATTCATTCGTGAATTCACGACCCATCTTCTCTCAGAACTTGGTCACAAATGATGCCTTTTCGTTATCACGAAGTTGTAGGCGATACTATTGGTGCTACCTAGCTCTCCGATAAAGCAATTGGTTGCGAACTTCGTATTGAATTGAAACTGTATTAGAAAAAGTCTTGTAAATTTCAAAACAGTGGAAGAAATTGTCAAAAAGCCTCAATACCGAGCGTTAAGTTTGACTTTGGGTTTTTCACGCATGTTGTATTTCATCTCGTCCTCTGAACACTGCCCTTTCGAGTTTCAAGAAGTTCAGCTATCGGTATGAAATAAGAGATTTAAGTGAAAACGTCCATCATTCGACAAATGTTCACCTGTCCTTCAGAGGTGTGGGAGTTCTGACTCAAATTGACGAAGGGTCCCAGAAAAAGAATAACAGCCAAATCGGCAACTGACTCAATCCCCATTATTCTGTGCAACAATCCCTAGAGATGAACCGTGTCGAACACTTGACTGTAGGCTTTTTCAAACAGTTCGCTGCTTGGCTGACCCTACAGACTCCTTGATTTGGCTTCTCCGTCATATTTTGTCTTGTTGAGTATTTAAGACCGGGTTTAACGGTTCTGAATCGTGTAAATCATCTAAGAGCCATTATTTCCGTAGCAGCAACCTCTCCGTGCACAATATCACAAGCTCCAGTCAACCACCGCGAAAACTGCTCATAAATAAGAAGTAGGAGAGCAAAACGTAGATGACGGAAGTACTTATTCAGTAGTCTTGGCGCACTGTCTCGACAGAGGACGAAGTTCGGTTGGAAGTGAGCTCAAATGAGAAGCGAGACACTTATTCAGCAAGTGCAGAAGAAGCCCTCTCGGACGAAACACGAAGTGAGGCCGAAGCATATGAGTCACATAGGAGAATACTGATTTAGAAAAGTCGTGTTGTGTTAAGGGACAATACTTTGATGGAAGACCTTTTTGAAGCAGAAGCGACAGGGTCTGTTGAACAATCGAATAATGAAGTGTCCAAAAGGGTCGTGACTATGTGAACGGCTTTTTAGACGTCACATTCTCGCGGTCCAGAGTATGTAGAGAGCGGGTCAGTCGCTAGTTTGGCTAATTTCCAAAGGACCTACCTCCGACTTTGCAAGCTTGAAATTTAGGTTGAATTTTGATGATCCCTTGAGGAAAATATCCGCCTTTGCAGTGTGTACAAATACCTCACAATAGGAAATGACATAACCTGAAAACATGGAATCCAGAATAAAATCGTTCTGGAAAAATCATATCCTTAATCTTCCAATCCCGTATTGCTTGGAATGAATGTAGATCGCCTTCTGTGGCCGTCGAAGCCTACTCCGTCGCATTGTAATAGGACTCATTTCATGATGGAAGGGATGGAGTTCTTGGGCTTTCCGTTCTGGCTCGTCTGAAGAGCAAATCCTGAACTCGATCCCTCTATACTCACGTTATTCGGTACCGCGAATGATACAGTGTTTGAAGAAACTTTGTAAATGTCATTCCAGGAGGTGACAATGGAAAAACAGTTAATGGGAAGCTATACAACGATATGCTCATTTAAGAGGCGAAGACATTCGAAGGATCCCGAGGGCGTTCGAAACTTTGCACACAGTAATGACGAATTCAAGGAAAGACATTTGTTCTCACAGGCACTAAACTGTTGAATGACTGAGCGAAATTTCATTATACGAATTGTGAGGGTACCTAATAAACCCACGAGAAGTTGCCCTTGGTCCAGAAAATTAAATGCTGCTAACACGCCAGGTGAGCTCACAAATCTGGCTACTCAGTGAATCGGTTAAGCACTCGAATCGGCTGCATGGTAAGAAAGTAGCGCATGTCAGCAATACCGATTTCTCTCAAGTAGCCAAAGCCAGCTGTATCGCCCTTCTTTCAGGAATCTCACAAGAGCAATCCTTTAAGACTTCAACCGCCAACTCCTCTTAACGTTCTCAATCTTTCTGATTAAACTGAAACCATTGACAGAGACATTAATCGAAAACATAAAGAAGACACTATAAATACTTTCGAAGGAATAGATGAAGTGAGTAAGAAGGCTGTTACCACTTCATTTCTCATTGCTCCCTTCGTTTATTAGGCTTGTAAACCACATATCTTATATTTTTCTAAGCTCGGCTCGTAGATCCAACAAAAAGACTGCACCATAGGTTATCGATGGTCTTTCAATCTTAGGCTGAGTCAAAACGTCGGGTCAGTAAAGCTGCTCTTTCCAGGCTTCCTACTGGAAAATGCAGCTTAGGCTTCCTCTTCTTCTACTCTCTGGCGTTAATCCGCGCCGTTGGAGGATCCCATACGAAGAACATGCTGGAGACTGCTAGGTCGGGGGCTGTGGCCAGGTTGAGGACCATCTCTACTTCCTCATTTCTGACTCCCACCCCTCTACCTCATTGAACCCATTGTAGGCTTCTTTATTCACTGCCGGAGTGCCCATTCAGATCACCACTGCGGTGAGGTAGTCTTCCACTGGAACTGATCTGATAGCACTATCGAGACTTATAGTTAGGTAGAGCTTATCTTTTCTGCCCTTGAGACATAGCCTGTGATGCGTACACGGATATTTTTGTCCGAATACTTGTTTCCTGTCTGCTCCCATGATTCGATCTCTAATCCCCTTGAGGAGGCTGAGTCTTCGAAGGATCTGCTAGTGCTATGGCCATACTATTTCGTTTGGTGTCTTCTCAGTTTTAGTAGAGCTTGGCATTCCTCCAATTCCTCAGGCTTTTGCACATTTCCAGCGTGTTTGGTAAAAGCGGAGGGCTTGACAGTGCCTGCGCTCAATAAAATCAGCAACCTCTTTAGGCTTGTCAGTAAGAGATCGAATCATATACATTTGTCGACAACAAGCAATAGTGCGCAGGCATTGTGAGCCTAAACAAGGGTCACCGACAAGGGAAGGGAAATTGTTTTCCGGAAGACATGCTGAAAATGTAAATTGACATTGAGTTTTAACATCTATGCAGCTTCTCTTGCGGACTGTCAAAGACACTCCCACAGGCATGGATGCAAGGCTTCATCCCTAGCATCTCTCATCACAGCATGGCTGACAATTCACTGCGGCCGCCTGCGGTAAATCGCAGGCTAATGTTCAGTAAGGTCAGTGATAAGTCTCATTTCATTAACCCATCCCTTAGTACTCCTCCTTTTTCTCTACCATTTTTCTCCAGATGGGTTGCCGAACATGAATAGAATATAATTATAGCTTTTTACCCTCCGCGTTATCATCTTTTATTCACTGTACACTGAGGTATCCTGCAATCAACGTAATTTCCTTCTTCAATCTTCTGAGTCATGCCTACAGCCCATTCTGATGAAAAGTTTATGCAATAATAATAAGTTTCAAAGCAATGCCTACATGAAAAACTCAAAGCTTTGACTTATTTTTGTTCTGCAAAATAGTTGTTGAAGGTAGAGTCAAGGTAAGACTTGTTCGAGTATCACGAGTTCCGAGAATTCACCCATGTTAGGACTTGCGGTAAAGCGGCACAACAATTTTCATTCACTGTACCCATGCGGAAAGGAGGTGGTTGAAAGACTAATTTTCCATATCAGGCATCGATTGGCGCACTTGGATACTGTTGCATTACTCCACTCCGGTTTTCGGTGAAACCTCAATAAGAGTATTCCTTAGGAGCCCAAGGAACCCATGCCCATGGAGAGGCAACAAATGGGCTCTTAGGGTCTGGGCCGGGGCATGAGTTGCTGGCATTAGTTTGATGTCCAGATTCTGGCAAAGGGGTTTCTGTTAGACGGAAAGTTTTTCCTTCAGTCTCTAGATTCCGTTTTGTTACTTATACGGACTCATGCTCGTAAGAAATATTTTCTACTTATGAGGAATTTTCCGTTCTGAATGATTCAGTCGTCATCACAGCAACAGCATGTGATACATCGCTACTGTTCAACTCAGATGGAGGTCTCGAAGACCTGAGTTCTGCGCAGGAACGAGGATCACACACTCTAGTTACTAAATACGTCGTCAACAAAACAATGGTCGGCTTTTTAAATACCCGTGGGAGAAGGAGGAGCAACGATTAAGCTCTGACACCTGCCCTATGAGCAAAGATCAGAGATGCTACCGCATTTACTAAGGCATCGAGGATTAGGCGACAGACAAGGCTCACCTTCACCCTCGGGACTCCTCGGCGTTAGACAGGACTCATCTCCACCCTCGAAACTCCTCGTGAACACCACTGACGACTTGTTGACCACATTTTTCACGAAAGCTTCGGTCGAATGCTATAACTACCTGCACGCTCACGAGCGGCAAGTACTCATTTGGCATTTCGGACACGCGTCTCGGACAGACTAGATCGATGGTGGCCTACGTCCGCAAATTTCGGCGAGAATGTGGACGACGTGTGGGACAGGTAATTTCTGATCTTTCTTAGTCTCAGTCGTCATCTTCAAAGGCTCGGAATACTGTACTCGTGCTTGAATGACGACAGTTCGATCTTTTTGCTTCATTTCATGTAGTGACAATCTTGACCAAACCGTTTTACGCCGCTTTTTTACTTACTATTATTGTTTGTTATAATTTTGAGAGATGTGGGTTCCGAAGCCTGAGCATAACCGTCTAGGTGAGCTAACCAGAGCGGACCTTTGCTTCCACGTTGCACTTTTTCCGGTTCCCAACTAGTTTAATACGACTGTACTTACAAGTCGTTCTCTATCTTCTTTCGTCCTCATCGTGAAATCCTAAGATGTCGACTTCTATCACCATAGTTACGACGGCGAACCATTAGCTCACCAATGGATTAACATACATAGCTATCTTTTTTCTCCTCTCTCCCACTAGTCAGCATCTCTAATTGCCGCGGGAAATACGATAAACACATGGCGTGTGAACATTAGTATGCGAAGTTCTAACTGGCATGACTGAGCAGTCAGGAAGTCACGAGAGGAATCCCCTCCTTCACCTCATTACGCCCACAAGGATTTCAGAGATGTAATCAAAAAAAAAACTTAGGGACAAGTAGGAGCGTGTCGCGATATTCGTAGAAATTGGCGTCGGCGTTCCAATCAGGTCTGTGCTATTTCCGTCTAACCATATGGGTGTTTGATCAACTAACTCTTCCATCCCTCCGAGGTCGGTGAATCGGTACCAGACTCGTTTGCAGGATAAAAGCACTGACTTGTTCATCGGCTGGCCATCCCGTGTCATTGTATAGGTCATATAGGCATTCAATACGCCACTATGATCTTGAATGGAAGTCGAATGTGTGAACTCATCTTTCGGATGGGATTGATTAGCGCTCCCAAGACTTTTTTTTATCCTTCACCAGACGGGTCGCCCGGCTTACGCCGGCCTCGTTGCTTACTTTTGCAAGTAGTTAGAAGATGTAGTCAGGTGTGGGAGGGGTTGGGCTTCGCCTTAATTCAACGCTGAGGAGTTTAGTTCAGAGAAGGATGGGTGCCGACCTTGAAGCTAGGATGAGGTATGAGTTGAATATTCAATTAACTCATCCATCCCGGTGTTCCTTTCCCGTTAAAGCTCAGGTCAGCAAACTGTATGTCCTCGGCTAAGAAGCGATGCTGAGCGCAATAATGGGCTAACCTCCTTTTACGTGGTCTAAAATGTAAAAAGAAGGCGGAGGTTACAATATTTTCTCTGATTTCTGTATAGACCTTTATAGCAGGATGCCAGTACGGTTCGAAATCACAGTTTTAAAGTGACCACTTCACTCCACAGCACTCACTTCACTCCGCAGTACTTACTCTACTCCATCGTTACTCACCTCGTTACTGCTTTATATATTAGAACGAATTGTGTGATAGAGCTGGGTTTTCCATATCATTACCTTTATCATTACCATGCAGTTTTGCGGACGGACAGGCTCACAAACCGACACACCAAGTTACCGCTTTATATATACGAGAGATCTCATAGGCCGTTACTTGGATAGGTTTTATGAGAATGCTTACCTGATCGGAGTTTTTTTTCTTGCTGTTTAAACATGCTGTGTACTATACTATGAATAAAACCTATCGCAAAAACCAGCGTGCGATCGCCTCCTCTCCTTTCCATTCAACGTCAGAAATTCAAGCTCATCCTACAGGAGCACCCCAATGGAACAAGCTACGGAAGCACATGATCGTTATGAGGCAATGGCTCCTAGCGCTCTTGCTTTCCAAGTAAGGATAGTGGGATCAACAGAAAATGTATTGTTGCTGACACAACTAACCTGCAAAGCGTATCTTTCCTCTTACCCTCTTATGGGGTGTGCCCTTCCATGTCGTAATTACGGTTTTGCAACAGTGAATAGACTATGATAAAGTGAAAATAGGCGGAGCAGGACAACTCCCCCACCATGATACATTGGTGAATACGAGTTCTTAGAATTTTCGCAGGAATTTTCTCTATAATTTTCCAGATTGGTCTTCTTATGCGTTACCGTAATGGGTTACTAATCGGTCTCTTTGCACGAGTTACTACCATACTGTAGATAGAGTTTTGAAGTTTTTATTTGGGCCGATGAAGCAAATTGACCTGCTGACCACTGCAACTCATATTTTATGTCAGGCAATGAAAAAGTGCAAATCTGGAATCGTGCAAATGGCGAAACTGGTAGAGATTCATCGATTACTTGAGACATGCACTGAGCTACACCATTTGTTCAATCGATTTGATGGTACTGGGCATGATTATAGGGGGGGGAGGGGTTGGCGTAAATGTGGTGAATTTTGCAAGTTTTTGTATACCTGGTAAGGGTAACGAAGTATCTCGTTGTAGAGTGAAGCGTCAAGCGCTCACCGAAGCGAGAGCGCTGCCGAACTTTGGAGTTCAACACTCTTGCGTCAAATTTATCTCCCAGAGTACAGCGTCAACTGGTAACGCTCTTGCTCAACCAATGACGCTCGGCTCTGCTGACGGTGCCAATTGTCGGTCGGAACCGTCGGTGTTGGTCGGTTATGGATCTTTTTTCGGTTGAGTTTCCAAACGATGTCTGTACCAGATTTACGCACATCCTTCTGGTCTATAGACTCAAATTTCTTACTTTGATTGCTATGGTATATTGTGAAGAAAATAAGAGCCTTACGCAGCTCTCGTTGGGAAGTAACATACTTGGGCGCGGAGCATCAAGCGTCAAGCGTCAATGCTCCCAAAGCTCAAAACTTCTGAATCATGCTTGACGCTATACTCTGGAGGCGCGAAGTGAGTGAAAATAGGTTGTGCCCGAAGCTGCAGTCGCGAAGTGAACTCTCGCAGGGGCATACTGTTAGAATTGATACGATTTTGGTGATTGAAAGCTGTCCGAACATCCAAACACCCAGAACAACCATAAGAATGAGGGCGATGTGGTGATTCTCAACGTCTTTCTTGGGTTCGCTTTCGTCGCTAGGCTTCTGACTACCCATTTCCACTTTTTGATACGCACTATGCAATCATGCTGACGCCTTTGAGTCATGGGGACCGATGGTTCAAGGAAAACGTGCTTGGAAAATGCACGAGCCTCCTCTTCTCTACTAACTAATTACCTTTCCATGAATTCTTTGGACTTTAAGAACCCGTTTTCTGCTTTTCGTACCTACACTATTCACACTGATGATGACTGCTTCGCTCTACAACGATTGCTTTTTCTGTGATTACTCTTGTCTTCTACTAGCATAATCGAGTAAGTTATGAGTAATCAGTGGGAGAAACCTTTCAAACCAAAGTTCCATTGCCAACGCAAGGGCACGCGCACTCAGTTACTTTTGTCTATTATAGCAATTCACCAGCCGCTATCAGTTCTTATCAGTTTCTCCCAGTATCAACTACTCATAATCCCTTTAAAACCTCCTGCGAAAGCGCCAGGGATTCCCAGTGAACACGAAGGGTGTTAGATCGCGAAGGCTTTTGCCTTGCAAGTCTCCTTACCAACCACTATCAGTTGTTATCACTTCCTGCGATCCGCTATCGACTATACAGGGTGCTACCATAAATATGGTAACAAAATAATTGTCTTGAAAAAAAAACCGCAATTCATATTGATGCATGGCGAAGTTATTTAGAGTATTTTCTATGCATAGGGCGGAGGTGGTTCAGTGGCAAGTGGCGCACTTCACCACCCACGGTCACGAGTTCAGAACCCGGACCGATATCTACCTAGGCCAACCAAGCTTTTAATCCCTCCGGGTCGGGTAATTGGTACCAGACTCTTCTGAAAGGATAAAAGCGCTGGCCCGATCTTGACTGGCCACCACAAGTCATTGCATAGGTCACATACGCATTCATTACGCCACTACGATTTTGGATGGAAGTCAAATGCTTGGGCGCATCCCTTGCACGGGATTGATCAACGCCCCATGACTTTCCTTTATTTACTATGTATTGTATCAACAAAATGAACGCACGGTCACCCGATAACGGTTTTTGTACTAATCATAACTCAGAGACGCTTTGACTACTCATTGAGGGCGGCACCAAGAGCTTCTTGAGAATCTCAAGACCCACCGACCTATTCGAATTCGTGGACCTTTCGGAAGCGTGAGGAAATGGGGGGAGGGGCGGGGGGGGGGGGGGGGGTTGTTTAAAATTTTTCCTTTCTTCTTGTTTACTTTCCTCTTTTTTTCTTTTTTTTTTTGCTTTTTTTCAGCACCAATCTTGATTTTTTCCAATCCTAAGCAGGTACGCTAGCTTTTCCAAACAGTATACCTTAAACAGCGTTTTTCTAGAAGTGTTCCTCATAAAGATTTCCTGATTAATTTTTATGATTTTCTCGACAGAAATAGGCGATATCGCTCTGAGGGCACAGGTTATAGCTAAAACCATCATGGAAGAAAGAAAATGGCTACGAGAAACGATCCGACCCTCACCATTTGTAGTAGGGATTATACGTGTACTGCAGGCTCTGGACAATTCTTTCACGCTGAACACCTTTTCATCAGAAAAGCTGGTTTGGAAGCGGGCATTTGTTCTCTCTCTCTCAAACTTTTTCGGTCATGAAGCTTATACAGCTTTAGAAACAAGACCACAAATATATTTGCTTTTGGAAAACTATTTTCATTGAAATGGAACATACATTCACCTCAGCACTCGGCAGTTATTTTTCTCGTGTTCCTGCAGGTTTCGTGGGGTAATCATTCCCAAGCAATTGCATTTGGAAGAGGGGTCTTGTCGAATTGTTACAAGACGACCGTCTTAGCGTTTGTCGTTGACCTGTCCACGCATCGCGATCCAAAAGATTCAAAAGACCGTCATTCGAGAAATGCCGAAACGACGAGCGATCCTGGGGAAAGACTCACCAAGTGCCCGCAAAGACGGAACGGCTGCCGGTTGATTGCGAAGCTTCTCCATTTTTTGAAATGGACGAGTTGTGAGCGCCAAAGCAGATATGTGAGCTCGGATATAAGATAAAAATAGTAAAAAGTCCAAATTTGAAAAAACTTTCGAAGAATGAAACTGCGGATTTCCGTATGGCTGGTACCATCTTTATGGTGCACCCTGTATATAGTAGGACCTTTGCAAGTGCATGAGAAGTGCAGGTGTGCAGAAGGGAAGGGACCAATGAACACTCAAATAGACCTATTCCTGAAAAAATCAAAAAAAAANAAAAAAAAATCACCTGCAGTAGTAGTAGAAAAGAATTTTGAATCAGTGAGCCCAAAATTTGATCATTTCCCATGAATAGTCTGTGGGAAAGCAAAAAACTGCATTTTTGCATCACTCTAAAACAAGTGGATCGAACTTTAAAAAACAAGCCAACATAGCATCTTTCGAATTTCACAAAAAGAGCTTGTGAAAGTACTGAGCGTGCTTCCTTGGGAGTCAACTATGGCACAGACATGCGTCGCTCGCTGCTCAAGGATATTATTAGGTTGATCCATAATTATTGCGGATTTTTTCGCGGCTCTACTTGGTTTCCTCTACCTACCTAAAAACGTACCTAGAAAATCATCTGCATATTCGCGAAATTAGGCTCTACTACTTCGAGACATGTTGGAAGGTGGCAGACTCATTCCGTGACCTCAGTAACTTTTCGGCGATGGAACAATTAGCCAATACCAGCGAAGAAATGGGATCTGCCCCTAAATCTGCCATATTCACCGATAGAAACTTCTATGGATTATCTCGTCGATCGTTCGCTGAAAAAAGGCTAGAGAATAGAAGCTACGACGATTTGGATGACTTGATGGCCAATGTCAAGGCGTGCATTGTCCCCAAAGATCAAAACTTCTTCGCTTTTGGAATCCGACTATCTAGCCAATGGGAAGCAGTACTTGATCTAGATGCTGGATAAGTTTCGGAGCAATCATTTGAACATGTTTTTATTCAGTATTTTTATCGCTTCGTTGAATAAAAGTTGTTGAAAAAAATCCGCAATAATTATGCATCAACCTAATAGAAGACCACCGATACTTTGAGATACTTGCACACCCAACACCCTCCCAAGATCAAAGAAAAATCGAGGACACACAGGCTCCCTATACTAAGTGAAATAAAAACAGCCGATCACATCTATCGTGAGCTAAGTCGGAATGGCAAACTTTGGATATACATAGCGTTATGGATTGGGTTTTTTGCATGAAAGCGAATTTCTTGATGAATATTTGATTTATATGTGAAACTAGCAAAATCGGCCATTGAACTAAATTATTCAGAAGGATATACATAGATTATCCCATAAATTTGAGAATAATAACGCATTTCATTGAAACTTGTGAAATACGTGATAGGTGGGAAGGAATAATTCGCTTTTGGATTACTGCCTCACTCTGCTGGGGAAGGAACAGGAGAGAAGAAGGCCATTCCAGTAAGAGTTTAACATTTGAAAATAATCTTACCCAGAGAGCGCGTAGAGTATTTGAAAACTTGGGGCAGTTGGGAGAAAAGCAATGGATTTATATAGAAAACGTAGGGCACCAAGTTTTTCAGAATGGAATAATTTTTACAAAATTTCCATTGAAATCTAATCGAAACAGTAGCAGCTCTGTTTTTAATCTCTAGATTGGCAGTGGTTTCCGGTTTGGATCCAATTCAAGTTTGGCAGGCATATTTCACGATAAAAATAGTTCATGCAATTTTCTACTAGGGTGAATCTCCAAGTGGCTCCCAAGAATAGTACATGGGATGTTGTTGGGCCGTAGAACTGTCTAGACAGGACCTAACAAAAACACGGCCCTCGAAAACGGTTTGGTTGACGCGCACACTGAAAATGGGAGTGTTAGGCCGGCTTTGTTGTGACAGATTTACTCACAAGGAGGTACAAATAGTACGCTTATGTGATAGACACCCAGTGGGAAGAAGACGGCGATCTCGTGCAAACTCTTTTTTTGCTACTTTTTCGAAGCCTAATATTTATAGGAATCCGAATATTTTCGCGTTCTTCTGGGCATGCTAGCACTTTTCGGCACTATGACTTCCATATTTCACCCAAATATGTAGATACCTCGAAATTAGCGCGAATTATGCTCCTCACCTTACCAGCTATCGCTTTTCTCATTTTGATTGCTCGAAGTCAGCGCAGTCAGTCAGCCAATCGGCTTTTTTCTGTTGGTCTCCTTCTCTGTAACCCCGACGTACAGAAAAACCTCTACCAAGCAAGTCAAGACATCGCAGAACCATTTTCTAGACCATCAAAAATTATGTTTCATTAGTCCATTTTCTATTGGTTTGTCGGCAAAGTTGTCCAAGAAAGGCGCTGTTAGGCAGCTTGTGGACAAAGAATAGCTCAAATTGATCGAGCCTTCTGAGATACCTATTCCTCAGACATTCTTCTCTTTACAATGCAATCTGTCCTACTGAAACTGCAATCGCTTGGCCACATTTCAATCCCTTTTTTCCAATGTTCCTCATGGCTTTCCTGTCTTTTCGTTGCACCCCTCTACCGTTCTGATCACTTCTTTCAATCCCTTTCTTTCCAATTTTCCTCATAGTTTTGCTTTATTCTGGTTCTACTTCTCTATCTTTCTACTCGTTTCTCTTTCTGCATATTGCAGTGACCTATAGAATACTCTCAGCTTCTACTTTCCTTCTGCTACAGCCCCTTTGATATTGTACTTTTTTTGTAGATTGATCAGACGCTGCATGATACTGTATGTGTTACGATGTTTTCGAAAAATTATGATGAGCATCAAGCACCATTTTTCTTTCCTACTGCTACTACCTCATTATCCTTAAGTGATCTGTCACGCGGATGAATATTGCCCAGACCTTATCAGGGGCTTTGAAGTCGCACCCATTAACTAGAAGTGACTGGTTACGTATGCAGTCTTATCCGGATTAGCCGTTCTAAGTCCCCGTGTCGTTTCATCAGAAGGATCGACTAGCCTTCATAACAACATTCTGAAGAACCTCTCAGCGCCAACTGCTTGCTCCGGTGACTAGTCTGCAGCCTTTTTCTTGATCGCATTTTTTCTTTGTTGGTTGGTTTAGTCCACTGTTTTTTAACTGGTCATTTCAACTTCATTCTCTGCTTGGTACTGGTGCTTCCATTTAAATGAAAATGGTTGCCTACTCGGCGACTCGTGTTCCCCGCGAGCACTTTAAGCCTGTCAGTTGTTTTGGATTCCACAACATTACGCTGATTACAGTAGCTAGCAATGGGGGAGGACTCTGAAGAAACCATCACATTTAACGAGCGTCGTGTGCAGCGGGTAGGTGTTGAATTCCCATAAATTCTAATCCCTCTTTGCGTGCTCTTATTATATTTTTATCTCAACTTTATAAAAACCACGTGCGAGTAAAACTGTGCCGTACTGGAATTGCATCAGAAATCAAAAACTGTAAAGGCACATTTCGTCGTGGAAGCACTGCGACAAATAGGTCAAGTTAACTTGAGGATTGTTGCTGAGACATTCCTTCGCAGTAACATATCCTCCTATTCATCCTCTATCAGGTCCCATACGATTTTCTACAAAATGATAACAATGTGGTTTGTGCAATCGCATGCAGTTCCGAGGCACTGATGGGTAAGTTTAGATCAGGACCACAAAGTAATCAGTAGAGGGCTATGAGCGATGCTATTATTCTACTGCTACTACTTTGTGCTCGGACCGAGCCTTGAATTCCAAGGGGAAATTTTCTTGTTTGCTGGTTTATCTTGGTTTGCTATCGCCTTAATTGAAAGCTTTGTTCCAGAATCTGAGCACTGGCTCATCGATCGATTCCGAAGGCAGTCACATTCGAAGGCTAAATATGCCTATGATGTATCAGATGTATGAAAGCCAGGTGCGTGTGAGAACTTCGTTAATTGCAGTCAACATTAGTCATATGTGTTTTTCAGTACGAGGATCTTCGTGGCACGATCTATGGGCCTGACAGTCCGGACTTCCATCCGGCTCAAGCAAGCGAGACTTTGCGAAAGGCGCTTAGTGGAATGGGTGAGGCATTCCAAATCGATTCATCCCTGTATCAACATAGGCTATAGGGGCTTCGCGGTTCACTCCTTATTTCTAAGGGAACAAAACTGCCCAGGTTGCTGGAAACGGCAGCTAAAGAAGGAGATGACTTCCTCTGCGGCTCATTCGCTCGACCGCTCTCAAAATAGCGCAAACAGCTTAAATTACATTATTTATATTTATATGCGCTTCGAGTGCTTTCATAAGCTACCTTTACTACCTACCCTATACTTAGTTGCTGTACGATACAGGAACAACCGGTTTTTTTTGCGGAATCTGTAAAGGTGTCAGTGAGTGTAGCGTTGAATGAACCGATGGGGAGCACATCAGCGTCCCAGTCAGTGGATCAGAAGTGGGTATTCGGACGGTCGGTGAAGGACAAATGGGAGAGATCAGGTGTTTGGTGACGTAGGGTGTCTTATATTAGACCTAAGCTTGACATCGACGGCTTACGATTGACTATAGTAAATGTCAATCTTTTTCTGTCCAAACTGGTAATTGTAAACTTCTGAGAAGTGAAGTGATCCACAGCGGTTCACAATGAGTTGGAGAACTTATACTGAGTTCGCAATGAGGGTTTGACTTTAGTTACACTTTGAAGTATTAAAAATACAGATCGAAAACAAGCTCACCTTTTCAGATACAAAGGATCAGATCATCGTTGACACCGTCTTGTACCATAACAATTTTCAGCGCCAAAAAATTCTGAGTGCTTACGAAGATATGTATGGAAGGGTGAGTCACATGAAATTGGGAAAGGATTGTCAGGCTCATCAGTGTGACTGTGGATGACTTCGATCCGAGCAACTTCAGAAGCTAATCGATGATCTCGAGGACGAAACTGGCGGATATTTCTTCCAAATGGCACAAGCACTTTTCAAACCCGCTCATCAGTATGACACCATGAATTTGCAACGATCCCTTTCTGTGAGTTAAAAATCTTTTCCATCTTCTCTGGAAAATGTCTTCCTGATTCGTGATCTTTTCAGAATCGTTATGCCGATCGTTCAGTGGCAATCGAGATCGCCTGTACCAGAACGGCACGAGTGAGTCCATTGCTTCTTAAGCATGATACTACGACTTACCTTCAGTTTTTTTATTTCAGCAATTGCGTGTCATACGTGACACTTATCTGGCGGATTACAAGAAATCAATAGATAAGGATATCCTAGTGAAGGTATGCCGTGCATGTTATTGCCAGACTTATTCTGCGTCATCTGGAAGCCGAGTCAGAATTCAAAATGATCTGGTAAACTGAAAACATCCGAGTTGTTCAAGTTTGATGATAGCTGAATGTTTTCATCTGTAGTTTTCTTCCTCTTGGCTTTGATGGGCAGAGGGGAAAATCTTCCATGTGTCGAGAATATTGAATTGTAAGAAAACGAGATGTTTGATCCAAAATAGTAGTTATCACGAGACCTCAGTCATCATGAGTTACACTTCCCCTTATTCGCATGTGACATCCTATCTGAATCAATTTTTTTCTGAATCGGAAAAAACGATTTTATTCCAATTCCGCTGCCCTAGCTTTGGTTCATTACTCATTGACATGAGTGATGAAGCTATGAACGGCTGCAGCTACCAATTTGCACTAACCAAACAGGGAGCGTCCATACACAAAATAATGTTTATCTGACTTCGGGATTGAACCCCTTAACATCTGTGTGGTAGAGCGCCACTTGCCACTGCACCACCCGCTTTACCCGATTTAAACATAAACTTATAACAAAGTATAACGTCACAATACACTTCACAACTCAGCTTTTGGCAAGCAAGTTGTGAAGCACCCTTAACAATCCAGTCCCGACTAACTTCCTACATACACATTTTCGCAGGGCATCCCCTTTAATTCCACACTGCAGGAATTGGAGCAAAGATTACCTCACACACCTTAAAGCTCTATAAAAATGAAAAGAGATCACCTAAGAAACTACGCCTCTGGAACACGCATGGAATTTTCATCCTCCCATGTAAACTCGACAGATAGTGGCCGGTGTTATCAAAAAACCTTGGAAACCTTACAAGGACGGCGAGTTTTGGGAAAATTTCGGCCTCTGATGGGACTCGAGGTTACAGTTGAGCATTCCAGGCACCGTGCTTTCTATCCTTCCTACTACCGATGTCCCCCTTGTCTTCGCTTTCTAAATGGGCCTACAAGCTATAGATTATCAGCGCACACATCAACAACACTACCTGATGAGCCGGTTGGGCGATATCAACACTGAACCGTTGAGCTGTAGACTGTTTTTATTGTAACTTCTTTTGATTTAATGTTTTTGTTGACTCAAAATGAGCTCAAACCCGTACTTGTTCCGTGTTACCGAGCGCCGTGCTCTTTAATCCCTACACCATCTTGTTGGAAGCGTTTCCGAGAGTTCTTTAGCACTTTTTCATTAGATCGCATCCAATGATGTTGACTTAATGTCGAACCTTGTTCCTGGAACTGCAGCAGAATGAAAACGTTGATTTAGATGTTCTGAAAGGAATAGTGACCTGATCTCGAGTTCTTTGAATATACCCCCGGATCACATCTTCTCTCAGAGATATTGAGAAAAAAGAAGCTATCTTCTTTACTCTACTTCACAACATCGTATTGTGTGTAAGCAGAGTACGACTGCGAACTAGAAATTTACTATCAGGACTTGGAATCTCTCAGGGATACGTTACTGCCAGATGATGCTGCTGCATGGCTGCTTTCATAGTCCACCGGCCGGCCGGCGGAGGCAGTGCTAGAGGGGAGCAGGAAGGCAGACAGTGTAAGGCAAACAGTCCNAAGGGGCGTGGACTGTTTGCCTATCTGTCTGCCTCCCTCCTCCCCGCTAGCACTGCCTCCGCCGGCACGCACGCCGGCACGCCGGCGGACTATGAAAGCAGCCCATGCGTTTTCTCCAGTAACTCTTTATAAAAATCACCCTTACAAAAGTGGCCCACATGAAACACTCTCGAAGTAGCTATGTGTGGGCCCTCAGTCTAGTAATTATATTTCATAGTATATACGAGTATTCGAAGTTTCTGTGGCGAACGGATTTCTCCAAAGGTGAGAAATCGATTTTGCCTGACGTTTCGGTTAATTTGTCGCTCTTCGATGCCTCAAAGCGTTTCACAATTCTCTGGTATATTACTTATCTTGCTCTAACCAACTCTTAATTAGTCACAACTCAGATCAACGAACTTCGGACAGAATTGGAGACCCAACCAAAGACCGCTCACTTTGATTCCATCAAAGCCGAGTTCTTGCAAAACTTTGAAGAAACTTGGAAGAGAGAATCAACGTTAGTGACCCATTGTTGGAGTGCAACTCTCCTAGTTCGTTAATATGAGCAGCGACTAGTTAAAAAGTGGTCTACGGCAAATAAGATAGGTATTGGGATGAATCTCGAAATGCTAATGGATTGGAATTGATCTCGAAATGCTTCCGTTTGAAACAGCCAAACAATTGTAATAATCCGTCATGAAAAACCTGTCTGCCACAGATCGTTAATAAGGCAACAAATGCCCATGCTCAGGAGAGACAAGCACAAAGGTTATATTCTCGTTATTGCAGCTTTTATAGCACTTGTTTTTATTTCCAGCTACATTACAACGTATCAAAATCACAAAAGTAGGGCAGAAAAGTCACTTCCTATGTTTGAGGGTAGTTCTGGAAAGTCCACCAATGAGCTGAACTTAGTAAGTGAAAGTCTTCACAGAGGCTTCACTTGCGTAGGTACGTTATGAGTGAGCAGAGTAAATGCAAACAGAGCAACCAGTTAAAGGTTATCCTCGTTACAAAATTAGTCGCTTCCGAACTCTATTATCTAATCTATTTTGGCTGCCTATGAATGGAAAAACGTATTAGCAGGAATGCCAAGAGGTATGGATTCATCCGAATTGTTATATTTTGCACTTTGTCCCAGACACGGGGGGCTAATCACTTGTTAGTCCGTTGCACTGCTGCAATTAACTTTGAGATAGACTCAAAATCAACTTTCTTAATTTGACTTTACGCTTTGGTGCTCAACAGCCACTACACGAGAGTTTCGATTGAAAGTTGTGATTATTCGCCTGGCGGTTGCTAAAAACTGACAAAACGAGGTATAGAACGAATGGGTGGCACGGTGTTTACGAATAACTCATGAAGAGTGAGATATAATTGATCCGAGACCCGTCAATGTACACAGAACCTTATTTCTCAGCTGCAATGGGTTCCATAACACTGGGAAAAATTCTATGTTAAAAATCGGTATCTGAAGAGATCAAGTCGAGATGATCGTTTCAAGACCGGCTTGATTGACCACGTGCTTTCCTCTATCTTTACTTAAAATACATAGCTTGTCCGACCCAAGATCCTCTTCAGTGGAAGTTCTGATGTTTGCCCGAGCCTTAACCATCAGAGCTATGACGTCCTTATTTCTCTGGAGAATTTTGGGGCTCATAGGAGATTCACTTCATCACCACTATGTGTTGTGGACACATCTCAATTATTTCATTAGTGTTCCGCTTTATACTGATCTCTTTGGCCAAGTTTAGAATAATATTTACATGAAAATGTTGTTGACATTGAAATTATAATTTAATATTGAAGGTGGAAGGGGTCGTTGGTCGCATGTTGACCTTACTCCTATGCAAATCGAGACCTGAAGGTGGCCGCAAGGTTGATCACGAACTAGTGAAAGCCCATGCAGAATTGCTTATGAAGGTAAATCATGTCGATCGTTTCTGAGGAGGTTCGATAATCGCAAAGTTACATTACAGAATTCAATAGAAGAAATAGCAAAGAACATGAGCCTATTCGAACAAATCTTCGTCGGCACGTCATGGAAGCATCTAGCTGCAGTTTTTGACCAGGTAAGCTTTTCGGGAAGAGAAATGTTACAGAACTTAGGGCACTTATAGCTTTTCCATTCTTAAAGGATCACCAAAGTAAAGCGGAGGTGATGTAAAAGACGGCAATCGACTTTCACATCAAGTTTTCCCATTCCAAATGATTTCTCGAGAGTGGCACTGGAAAGTTCGAGCGAAGTGCTATCGCTCTGCTGAACTCCTCGTTTTACATTGGGGGCAGAGTTCACGATAAGAATAGTTCCTGAGATTTCCCGCTAGGATGAATCTGTAAGCCCCAAAGAAGAATAAAAGGGAAGTTTTCTGGCCGAAACATGATATCGGGCCATATCCGGTCTGCCTAAATTAGTAGAAGATAGGCAGGTAGACGTTGCTGTCGAAGAGATCTTAGTGAAAGCCTTAGTTGGCTTTCTTCATTACCTTTCNGCAGCATGTTCCGTGAGGACGACGAGTGGAAACCATTTGAGTCTTGTAAGTGACGTAGTCATGGAGGGCTTCGCAAATGCTTTTCGTCATCACGGCGGCTTCGACCAAAACAGCTGCTCTTCTCTCTTTCAGATTTTCCTGTGTCGTTTTTAAGGGTTTTCAAAGAGAGACGTCTCTTGGCAACTTTTAGACTATCTGCCCTAGTAACATCATCATAAAGATGTTCTACGAGCTGATGAATTTATTTATCATAAATGTTGTCGATAACGGAATCTTCCTAAACTCGTAACTGAAGCGTGAAGCGAAATGATTTCCAGTGAAGACGGTCACTATTTCTCCGACTTCGTCGACGTCTACATTCGAAGGCGGACGTTTCCGTGGCGCTGTAGAGCTTACACCATCCAGAATGGAGCACGCAATTTGAAAGTTTAAACAGCGATTTGTGACTCATGCGGAGTGGTAGACATTTTGCGTTTTTGGCTCTAACGCGACTGGAACCCTGTTCAGATGTCCCTTTCAACCATTTCCGTCTTGGTATCTCGTACAACCCTCTTACTTCTATACTTCGTGGTATTCCTAATATTTCGCAAGCTTCGCTGATCATGATTGCCTTTTTTGCTACTTATGCACTATATTAAATCCACGGGTTCATCCACGATTCCCTAAGCATAAAGAGGTCACCTTGAAAGCGAACTGTGTCAAAAGTGTATACAGCTAAGGAACTGAAAGCGCTAGAAATTTGTCATCAAGATGTTCACATCCTTTAAGAGCGATACGACGCTATTCAATCAGTTTCGTAAAGGAGTAGAACTTGGCACACACAACAGTGCTGCTTTCTTTATTCTTAAATCGGTTTCAGGTTGATGAAATACGAAATGGAGAGAGGGACGTTGAGACATTAGTACGGAAGAACAAAGTGCTGCATTCAGAGATCCGCCAAATCTTCCTTACTATCAGTAAGTCAATGTTCTAGCAGTATGTGATGTGATTCGACACAACTTCACCTAAATATTCCATTGACTCGATTTTCCAGTCCGAGTATCAAGAAATATGCAGCTTTACTTCGCCGAGCAGTTGAGAGCGGCTTTAATCCAAGAGAAGCCCGATCACCAAACGATAATCCGTATTACCGTCAGCCGCAGTGAGGTATGAAATTCAGAACTTTTTCTTCGAAAGGCAAGGCGAAGACGCTAATTTGTGAAGCGCTCAACGAACTCAGATCCAATAACTCGCTGCGAGTAGGCTTCAGAAAAGTGGTGAAAGATGAGTGATTGAGATGATGAAAACGTGCTGCAGCGGACTATTTCACTCATTATCGGACGGCATCCGAATCACTTGAGCTCGTAGGATATCTTGCCATCGTAGGCCCACTGTGAAAGATTTGAATAACTGATATTGATGTAATTGTACGGTATTGTGCCACAGCTACTTTAGAACTCACATATAACAGTGGAAGCGGTGGGAATGGGAAGTGCTAGGGGAGACGGAACACTCACTCAGCACTGGATAGACGCGACAAATCGGCGAAATTCGTGGTGATTAAAACAACTCTGGCTCCTATCATTGAGGCACAAATTGAAGTGGGATAGTTAAATAGCGTCAGCTGGCCCTACATGTCCAATCTACTTGACCCGTTCCCCAATGATAGGCGCCAGAGAATGTCGATCACCACGAATTTCGCCGCGCGGTTTGCCGCGTCCCAGTGTTAGGGTTAGAAAGGAAGAGAGAAAGAGTCATTTGTCTGTGATGAAAAAAACTTTCCATGTCCCATGTACCTTATGCTACCATGTGTTGGGTAACACAAGGTAAAATGTAATCCCTACATCCTCTGCTTAAGAACGTTACTAACACGGATTGGAGTGGACGGCCAAGTAACATGCATAAATGGTAGTGTCTGCAGGGGGAACACAACATTACGTTATTAGGAATTTAATGAAAAGCAGGCCTTGCCGACCATTCTCATTTACAAGCAAACCAATTAAATAGCTTGACAAAAGCAAAATTGGAGTAGTTATGTTGGCTGCTTCTATGTGGGATGCTTCGTTGCCGCCCCGTCCAAATCTTATAAGCACGAAAGATGTAGCGCGAAAGAATGAAAGTATTTTGATGAAAAATGTATAATAATATAGTTACAAGCAAGCAGTATAATACCCAGAAATTGAATCCACCGCTGGAAAATCGTTGGCTTACGAAATGGAGGATTTACGATCTGTGATCCGATTTCATTGCCTTTCCCTTGCAACTGATTGGGGCCCTCTTACGGTACATTCGTATTTCAAATTTTTCTAATGCAAAAATATTTTCCTCTGTCGAATCGAGATAATCGGATGATACATATCTGTGGGAAATGCGCACTTCCAAAATCAGCTTATCAATATGCTGCTAAGCTCCAAAAACGAAACCTTCATTCTGTTTGTGGCGAGCCCCATCACTCCAAGAGGGAGGGAATTTACAATGATGGTGGTAGAGGTTCCTTCCCTAAGGTCCTCTTTGGCGAACAGCTAGGTATGAAAACTGGGTGAGCTCTTAGAACGTTCATTTTCTTCACAAAAAAAGTTCTATAAAAGTTCTCGCTCTGTTTCTTTTACATTATTTTCTCCCTATGTACATTGTGATGAATGAGTTTTCAATTAGAAGCGATTTCGGGTGAAAACGGATGAGCAGAAGGCCTTCATTCAGAAGTGTAGGGAAAACGAGGTGAAACGCTCAAGCGCGTCCAAACTCCCTCACATATATTAGTACGCAACAAAAACGTACCATGGCAATACCCGAGGGTGGTGGTAGGGCGTTGCGGGGGTTACCGAATAACACATTCATCGGACTATCAAGTCCATCTTGTAGGAGGCGCACATAAGAGTGTTGGTAAAACAAGGGGTTAACATGGTGTTACATGTTATTCCGTGTTATATCAGGAACATGCAATTTTTCAACTGACAACTTTTGAGTCCTTGGAGGGAAGGAGCACCCGGGTGGATGAGTTTTCATTTCTTGAACAAGGTGATCATCTCACCCACCCCTACCTCCTACCCTCCTGAGGTCAAGTTAAAAACTACATTCCCCTGGTTCAAACCGCATCAGCGCGCAGAGTTGGCCGGTTCTCGTCCTCCTCTTCGTTACTGATACAGTCCTTACTTTATATAAAGCGCTCGCGTCTGTCTGTCCGTCCGTCTGTCCGTCTGTCTGTCTGTCTGTCTGTTTGTACGGATATTCATAACTACTGTCCCCGTGGGTCTAGATCGTTCAAATTTGGTAGGAGCACAGGCGGCAGGATGGGAACACATGTGGTGGGTGGCAGGGCCGGACTGGGCCCACAGGGGGCGGCTTTCATGCGAAACAAAATGTTTCAGCAAAAAATTATAACTCCTGTCCCTGTTTACCCAGAGAGTTCAAGTTCGCTAGGAGTACTCAAGGCAGGATGGAAACACTATGTTAGGTGAGAAGGCCGGCGCCCGCAGTGGGCGGGGTTTGTGCGAAATGTTTTAGTGGAAAATAATAGCTCCTGTCCCATTGGACCTAAAAAATTCGAAAATCAAAATTTTTAATTTGGCCCTAGGGCGTTCAAACTTGGCAGGAGTGTAGGCGGAAGGATGGGCACACTTATGGAAGGTAGAAGGAACAGACCCCGCCTATAGAAGGCGAGTTTTGCGCGAATTGGTTAAATCACAATTTGAACTCTAGCGCCTTTGTTATTGGCTGTGCTGTGATTCTTTGATATGTTTCATTCGACAGAAAGGGTAAGTGCACTGATAGGGAACGATTATGAAATTTGGTTCACTCCTTGCTCACGACCGCTACCCAGCGAAGTTTGCGATTCAATGAAGGATCACGGTTTCCCTGTGCTTTGATACCATTCGTGACAAAGCTTATCCGACCGCTAACAATCTTGGATTCTCACTTAATGATGTATTAGTAGATAAAAGGCGCTACATTCATAAAGGCATTTGATAATGGTATTATTATGACTCGGCAACATTTGTGAGTACCATTCAAGGGTTTGGTTGCCCACCAGTTAAGTCTTCAAAATAAAAATAAAATAGGTCAAAAAATAAATAAAAATAAATAAAAATAAGTTAGGTAAAAAATAGGTCATTATTTTTAACATCAACAGCGACAGATCGAGACAGAGATTCTAACCAAAGGCATAGGCATCGGCTTGCATGCCCTATTGTTCCTCTATCGAACATCGTGTTCCGAAAAGTATCATTCGTTCCAAAGCAGAGTGTGCTGTTTGCCGTCTATCACAACTCTATCATAAGAAAGGGGAAGCCTGGCGTTAGCCGGACGGTCCGTCTGTCTCTATATATAAAGCGGTAATTTTGTGTGCCAGTTTGTATGCCCGTTTGTGCGTTCTTCCGAAAATCACGTAGGCACGACGAAGAGTGTGAATTTCAAGTGAGCACGGTGGGGAAACAGTTGTGAAATGGGAAGTCAACCGATACTATTCATATTGGTCCTCTAACAATTCGTAGGTAAGCGGTAGTGGGCACGTGGTGCACGCAGTAGCGTGCGTAGCCCAACTGGTGCTAATATAACAGACGGATCATTACGTAAAACCGTGTCCAATTCTCGTTATAATACTAGCACTGTTATTTTGCCCCGCATCTCTAACTACATTTTTCCGAAAACGGTTTGAAAGAGTAGATAAAAATAACCAAACCGAACCAATATTCTGAAACGACCCCACATTTTCACTAGAAAATTTCGTAGTGGAACAGATCAGGTCAGCGTTTAGGAATGTGGAGAAGGTGCATCTGTCTTATTTCTTTGATGTAGAATTGTGTTCTTGTCAGGCCGGTGTTGTGCGGAAAGGCAAACAGACACAAAAAAAGCTGGTGATCTAGCAGAATTCATGCTTTTTTTTCAGATCGACCTGTACGATATTTGTGAGGAGTACAAGCGCAAGTATCAACGAACACTCGAATACGATCTTCACCAAACGTGCAGTGGTGACTACTTGCGTCTGCTTATCGCTCTGCTCACCGCATCCAACAACAATAACAACATAATGTAAAAAAGGATAAATTGTCTGCTTTCAATACAATGCCCTTTAATTTTCCTTCGTTATGCTGTAGAAGTTTACACGAGATGCTTTTTGTATATTGAGAATGCTCCTGGCATCAATTGTAATTATTCGATAATAATTGAAAATGACAAAGAAAAAACCTATTATCTGTTTTTTCATACTTTTTAAACCTCGCGGAAATAACTCTGAAAGGTACTTTGGGTTGTTACCTCATCTCCAAAAGCGCACATTTTTTTAGTGTTGCTAAAGCTCCCTCATTTCCTACGTCTCGATATTTCTCTTTCAAAAAAAACTGTTCGTTTGTTGACATTCAACAGCTAGTCCACCCAGCTTTGTTTTTTCCCAACCATCGAGTCACTCCTATTCGATTATGTCTTTTGACAATGGCATGACGCACTCGAGAGATTTTCACAAAACGCACACGTGATATGGCGGACTTTCCACTCACCATACAAAAGGTGTTGCCATTCTTTGCTGTTACCACGCTGCATCTCCCATCAATCCGGCTGTGGTGGGTTATCGAAGCAAAATAAAGGAAATAATGAGCAGTACAAAAATAGTGATATCCGGGTGTGTTTCGTTGCGCGCGTCCGTCGAAACCAGGTCACGCCACAGCCGTCGCACGCGGCGGGTGAGCCCGCGATACTTGACGAACGTCGCAATTGTCAATGGGGCATACGATTTGTGCTTGGTTCCCGGCAGTCAACCAAAGAGAAGATAACACTGGACAAATGCAGTTTACTCGCTCCACTGACACTTGGTGGTACTGTAATGTCATCTCGAAGGGAGCCGGTCGTTTGGCGCGATGGGCGGGGTCGCGCCGCCCAATTGAGGCGGCGCGACTCCGCCCATCGCCCCTTCAACTCATTCATATCGCGTAATCTTCTGCTCTCCTCTCCTCTATAGATGTTGGATTGGGCTTCTATCATCTTCTACCATTGCGCCAAACGACATACACCCCATCTCGAAGTCTCAGTGGGTGCGCCGCCCGCGAAGTGGGTGAGGAGACCTACTTTCGACGGACGCGCGCAACGGACATTACCCGTGATATCCATATCCTGTAGCATTGTACCGCGGCCTTAAAGGCAGTTCACGATGTTTCGAAGTACTATTTTACAGTGGAAAAGAAAGGTTAGTGGAGATTAGGTTATCGGTGACGAAAAAAACGAGAAAGCGTGCAACTCCGCTAAAAATGAGGTTTCCCAGAAGTATCGGAAAAGAGGTCGTACGAGATCACCATAACGGAAATGGCATGGAAGGGGTTTCCGTACGAATTTCAGTGCGTGAAGAGCTGACGACATCAAGCCAGAAATGTCAAAGCTGCCTTCCACTGTCGCCATAGGCCACGACTAGTTGTTTGAGATTCCACCACGGGTAGCCCTTCTCAGTGGTATAGAACTCCGTTAAAACTCGTCCGCCTTGAATGCGGCATTCAGAGAGTGCAATCTTCGAGCCAATGTAATGCCCTTTCTATACCGTTATCCGGTCTGACAGCGCCACATGTGGTATGCGATTGTAAAGGATGGACCCCAACACAGTTCCTCCAAACTAACGATGCACCTTGTTAACTGTTATCGCACTGTTATTATTATCTAGTTCGGGTTCATGATCACTTTGCTGATCAATTTTCTGACCACATATCTACTCCTGCGCAATCAGTTTTGGCGCGCTCAGGATTCCTATATAAGTTCTCACTT
>UZAF01018041.1:0-33855 GCA_900617895.1 Haemonchus placei | reverse complement strand
ACACCGACACACCGACACACCGACACACCGACACACCGACACACCGACACACCGACACACCGACACACCGACACACCGACACACCGACACACCGACACACCGACACACCAACAGACACACTTAGCGAATTATATAAAGTAGGAAAGTAGGATATTTTCACGAATAGAAGATGCAGGCTATACCAGTATGTTTGTTCTGGGTGGGGCTGATGATTTCTGGGCATAGGGTCTCTCTAGCTTTGCTCCACGCTTGATCAGTCTTCTCTCGGGACCACTATGGCCTCTTACCCATTCGCTCTTCCGGCAAAAAGAGGAACATGATGGAAGAACACAAAAAGGAAGTTTCTGTGTTTTCGATCCCTTGGTCCATATAGTTATGAGTGTTGTAGTATTTATTTTTGGGAACTCTTTTTCAAAATAACTGATTGCACCCTCATCGTATCGGTCAGGCTCATGTGGTAGACTTCCATAATGACATCTGTGAAGGCCTTTTTCCATTCAGTTACACCCTCTTCATTATCTTGAACTTTATTAAAAACTAAAAATGGTTTTCCCAGATTTCCATCGCTTCTCGTTTCTTTCATGTGATTTTGAGTAGTTTTCATTCTTGGTTAGGTTCCGTGACTATTCTGAATTTGCGCCAGTGCTAATGGAGCCATGCCAGTCTCTTGAATAATTATTGCCTGCATCGCATCATTCTCGCCAAAAGCATCAATATCCTGGGCTTTTGCCTTCAAACCTTTCAGTGAGTTACTTGACGGTTTTCTATCTTACTACTCCCTGAGGGCTTGTTAAAACATTAAAACAACCCATCGGGAACACTTGCTGAGGTAGAGCAGTCACTGGGAAAGCAGCATTGCAGTCGTATATCCGTTCCGTCTTATCGTCTTCGACATTCCGAGTGAAATGCTGGGCGCGTCCCACAATCGGGAATGACTAATGCCAGAAGGCTTTAACTTCCAAAGACTTTCCCAGGGTCAGATCCCACTTCGTTCCGTTGGAAGTTCACATCACAATGGTATCGGCTGGTGTACACACTACGAAAAGCGTTCAGTTTCCCTAAAGACCATTCATATAAGTGATCAGTGTTGTTTACCCCTATTGTCTCTTCCAGGTAACTTTGTTAGTTCAAAGCTCATTCGACTGGTCCAGGCGATTTCAAACATGATCGGAATGTACTTCCTTTCAGTCAGGTTCAAGCATTTGGTCGTCGTTTTTTATTTGGGTCCTGTCATTTCGATTCAAATGTTTGTCCTGAGCTTACCACAAAAGTCATCGTGTGCTTCCAGAAGGAGGCAAGACGAAACGCCCTCAAATGCTCAAATGGGTGCCCGGACCTCGCTAGGAGGCTAGGTGTCACTTGCCAAAGTACCGATTTTCTGCAGCGTATTCTCTACATCTTTTCTCAAGCAGCTCCCACTTGCTGCTCTTACACGATCTTACCGCTAGAATCCTCGCTCTGATTTCATCATTCCGTTCCAATGGAAATTGTTCAGAGACAGTTCCGATGTGGGATACAGAATCGTTAAATTGATCAACCTTTTCACTTGGGAGGTGGTGTTGAATAAGATAGTCATGGTTATAAACTACGTTATGGCGTCGTCCTTCGTTAACGAGAAGGCAGAAATGTGTCATCGTGATGGTCACATTTTTAGTGTTTGCCCCGACAAAAAAAAATCATTTTTGATGGAATAGATAATCTTTTAATACGATATAAATCCGTCCCCCGCTCGGATCATAACAATAAACATCATGAGTTCGCCGAAAGTGCAGTCTTCCATTGATCATCCTCGTGATATGTATGAGCATAAAAACAATCATAATTCAGAATAATCCCAACGTCACATAATAGTCATGTGGTGTTCCTCTTCATAGGCAGCATCGGTCGGTATCAAAAATATCTAGCGGGAAGTTTTGGAGTCGATTTCCCGAACATGCAAATCGAAGCCGCGACGTCGTCTTGTGATCAACTACCCACATTCAGTTCATTATAGGAGATATTTGGGGTTATTCAAACTTTTCTTTTCTTAATGAGAGTCGAAGAAGAGAGTATTCGAGTTGATTTTGCTATTCAATGTCTGCAAATGCGTTTTAATTTTCCTAACCGCAAGAATGCATGTTTTCCTTTTCTTCTTCAACCACCTACTTTTACGAATTTTCTAATGATTTTCGATGAATAAACTATGATCGCGTGAGCTTCAACGATGCCATCTGTAATCACGTATGTATTCATGCCAATATTCTCATTAGGACATCATTTCAGTTATGCCGACATCCGTTAACGGCGTGAACTTCTTCAATCCAACCGACGAAGACGACGAACACGTACAACAGTCGTCTACTGATCAGGCAGCAGTAATCGATCCTCTAGATTCACTTAAGAACTGCTCACTAAGTAAGTTGAATCGATTGGTTGATTTTTTTCGCAGTCATTAGTCCCATCTTTGGTGTGTTCTCTTCCTGCACCAAGCATCAAAATCGCGGTGACTGACATAGGTGAAGGAGCTAATGGTCCTACACGATATCAGGACCGCTGGTGGTCCTAAAGACTAGAGCCGTAGCAAGAGGTAATTCTTCAGCCCCTTTGCCCTTTTCATTGCTCCAATTTGTGAAATCGAGTAAATATACGAAAGTAAGGCCACCTCGGCATACTAGAACGACACTACATAACAGAATACTCATAATAGGATTTAGTGGGGATATGAAGAGATTGACTACTAAGGAGGATAGCAGGATAAAAGGTTCGGCAAAGTTTTGGGGCGTTAATCATTCCCGTCTGAAAGATGCGCAGTCCCAATCGACTTCCATTCAGATTCGTAGTGGAGTATTGAATGCGTGTGTGGCATATATAATGATTTGCGGTGGTCGGCCGATGTATAAGTCGGTGCTTTCATCCTCCCAGACGGATCTGGCACCAATTAACCGATCCCGGAGGTGTGGAAGGCTTGCTTGGCCTAGGCGGATACCGATCCAGGATTCGAACCTGTGACCATGCATTTGTGTGAGATAGTGCGCCACTTGTCCCTACATCACCTCCTCCCACAAAAAACTCTTTATATACCAAAAATGTACTCTGATTTCGAAATGTTCCTCTAAAGGAATTTGTCTGCGTCCCTATGATGCTTCAATATACGATGCATCCTGAAACTATCGGTTCACTGCTAGGATTAGTCTCTCTTATGCGTCGAATCGGTCGGTAGTCCGCTTGTGTCTACTGCACCTCGCAATCTCTGATTAGGTGGCTGTCTGATCCCTTTCTTTTCAGCAGGAAGTGACTGCGAAATTTTAACGGCGACTACCAAATATTTGCCATGCAGTTCAAGCGGAAATCGGGCGAAAAAGATCTAAAAAATACAGCAGTAAACGGGAGCAGAACATCGTCGATACAACCAATCCAAATGCATAGGAATCCAGCTGGACGTCAATCAGACAATCCACCGATATCCAAAATTGGGATGGAGAACAGTTTATTACCTGGAACATCTTTAATAGAACATAGTGCATCGAAAAACGGCCAAAAAGTTGCTCACGACAAAGAGGATTCATTGGCTCAAAAAGCTGATTCGCAAAATTCCGTTAAGTCCCCGTCCAGTCAATACCTTAACGAGCACAGAGCGCCTCTGGAAAGCTGTTCTGCTTCAAGGAATTCAGCGCTCAGAAACACAAATAGAGACTCTCCACAGGTACTCGTACCAAGGCAGAAGCAAAACCAGCTAACTCTGCCAGAGGTACAATCAGGTTCAACTTCCAAACCGGTCGGAGCGCACCAGAACGCTGTCAGTTCTTCATCACAAGTACTTCCGTTGAAGACGAATCCGCCCAGGAATTCACAACTCACTGCGACAGGCAAGCCAGAGGCAGTGTCGATCTCGCAGTGCATGGCATCTGAACAAGGACACTCTGCTCGGCCAAATAGAAGCATACTGAGACCGTCTTCGTTGCAGCGGCGTCCACCTCAACAAAACTATAATAAGGTTTCGCTGAGAACTATACCTTCTCAAGAAAGTGCTAGTAACGTCCACCCTAGCGTACTCTCATGTAAACAACCTAGACGTGGGCGTAGTGTGCACTACACTTCTAAACTGGAATCACCTACGGGTTCTCCACCGCATCGAAGCCAGCCCCGTTACTCTCGAAGTTTCACTGGTGTATCTAGGCACCGAGACGTGGACAGTGTAGACTCTGATGAGTTGTTGAAAATGAAAAAAGATGGCACTGGGCCGCTCATAGTAGAGAGGGGCAAGGAGACAGGCAGTAGCTACCTACTGCAACCAATGAACAAGAAGACCAGATGCAAAAGCTTACCGTCTTCACCTTTTGTGACAGGAATTGAGAAACCAGTGCGTGCTAGTTCTCTTCCACCAAACTGGAGGCTCGGCCGCCAGGCCGCTGGTGGCACCAGAAGTCGAAGGAGCTCACACGGCCGTAGCGAAAATGTTCTCGCTTCAAGTAGTAGGCGACGATATTCGTCGATGGAAACATGCAGTGATGAAACATCTTACGATGTCTCCGGTGTGACCAGCGCCTTTCTTCCAGTCCCAAAACAGCATAAACCTAAATCGGCTTACACGACATATTCACCACGTGAGCAGAAAACACAAAAAGATGGGTCAGATAAGGAACTATCAGTATCAACAAAGAAATCAAGCAAAGATCAAGCAGTACCTCCTTCGAAGAAAGGGGATCAGATGCTTCGCAAAACTGCGAAGGTATTTCCGTTATGGGAGAAGGTCCTATCGCCGGAAGCATCTAGGTACGAGTCTCTGAACTCATCTTCGTTCATAGTTACAATGCTCAACGATGCATAGTTGTTTTTCGAAATAAAATAATCCCGATATTCTCGTTCTGCTGAGAATGGGCATATGGAATACGTCGTCCTGTAGAATCCTAGTTACATGCATCATTTTTCGTAAATCGAGAAGGTACTATTAGATAACTGAAAAGTTCCTGTTTCCTACTCCTGCTTATGCTCAATTTCATCTCATGATCACGCATACAAGATGTTCAGGGAAGTTTTATGACCGTATGTGTCTCGGTAGTTCTCCTTCTCCAATCACGCAGGATTCGTGGGTATATTTAGAGGAAAAATGGAACCTGATTCACTAATCTGTCACAATTCCGTCAAATCATTTGTAAAATTTTACTACAGTGTATCCCATGACTTGCAAACAAATATTTCTTTACTAACAAATAGCCGCGAGACGACGTTTTTTGAATTTTGATTATTTCATTCTTAGGGCAGAACAGAGGCGCAAAAAGTTAGCCAGAAAAGTGTCTTCTCAAGGTTTGTGCTGTTTTTGTGCTTATTGGCGCATAGTCTAACATAAGCTATCGATTGACGCGCAAGGCGTTTACGTCTCTTTTAGCTGATTTGAACTTGCATTGAACCAAAGTCTTTTTTTGTCATGCTTACCACTGAGAAGGGATAGAGAATTTAGAAAGATCGTGGAAAACTTTATAGAAGACCGTGCTGTTGAAGTCAGTGTCTCTCGAGTTGCCTTGCAAGCTTTTGAAAAAGTTGTAGGGAAAGACTGAGTTATAACCTTTTTTGTTCGAAATTAGGTGTTCGTATACCCTCCGCAACCAAAGATACAGCAAAATTGATTCTTTGCAAAATATTGTGTTTCAAGATGCTTATCGGAAGATTTTTCTGGGGTTAGAGCCAAAGATACTCCCACAAAGGACAACTCCGCCCATTCCACTAGTTTCAACACGTCAACGGTTCCATGGTTCGCCACGCGGTACCGTGTGCTCTTCTCTTAACTAGATTCAAAGTGTGAGCGTATCGTCCTAGAAAGGCTGATTTGTATATTCTCAGGGTAAAGTGGATGCAAATATATATACAAACAAACAAACATGCAGACATATATATATATGTATATATATCGTCGAGATTAGGAATACTTATGTCACGCGTTAAAACGCTAGTGAGACGGTACTGTCGAAACACAACTTTATTGGTGCTTCAGACTTGGGTAACTAAACAATGGATCATCAGTAACAAACAACAATCAATGCAAAGGTTTTGTAAGAAACTTCAATCGTTAAATGATATAAAAGTAGCGCAATGGAGGAATGTACGAAACAATAAATGAGAACCTTTATAAGAGATATCAATCGAGAAGTGAAAATAAAGGTTAAAGGAAAGAGGCTAAATGTTGAATGGTGCCCCAGGAGGAGTGTCGCGGCTATACATACTGCGTTTGGGCGCGAAACCTATATTTGATCTACTGTTGAGAAAGATCATAAGGCAGCGACTGTAATCGCGGTTTAACAACCGCGATGCAGGAGCGGTAAAAAAAGATAATTTTGCATTAAGTTGCACCACCACAAGAACATGATGGTGCTGATAACGAGAATGATGTCCGTTCTCTGATGGAGGCATTACTCGCCAGGTTGTTGCAGGCACAATACACACCGGCCTTTAGAAAGAAATGCATACTCAGCTTCTTCCACTTTTTTTCATAACTCAGGACGAAATTCTTGATAGAAAATAAAGCACACCTCAATTAGCATGTTTGCGGATTAGTGCTGATCCCAATGGTTAAATGTGGAAGCCGAGAATTTGCAGTTTATGGGAGAAAACGCTTGAGAGTACCCATCATACTCCACGTTGACCCTCGTAGCCTAGAAATGCGTCCCGATGTCAAATCGCAGCGTCGACGATAAGAGATATTTTGCATATGCATTTTCTTCTTTGGAAAAGGCCTACTAGAGGCCTAAGCGTCGAAGGGCATGCCTTGTGCCAAGTCCACTGTCATGATCTCACAGAACCCCTTGTTCGTGTACTGTAATTAACATCGTTTTTAGGTGATGCAGCATTAAATCAACGCAGTTTAGGTAAGATATGTCGTAAAGTGATATCTGTATATGCAGTACATGTGTGCCTGATGTCTCTACTCGTTTTTGGGGACAAAGTGCTCGATTACGCTTCTCTACACTCTACGCATTGCACAGCGCTTGCTTTATTGGCTTGATGCTGTACAGTAATACCCTTATGGCTTCTGATTTGATTTATTTTAAGAGGCCGTCGATAGTGATCTGTTTGACACGGGACCGTTTCGGCCATCGTACGCATTGGGCACGTACACCAGTCATGGTGGAGCCCCGTACGAAATCTCCAACACCCCTATTGAGGTGAACGAAAGCCGAAAGCAGCAAATCCAGAACAGGTGGGGCTTACTCGTTCGTCATCTAGACATGATTTGGAAAAAAGTTAATCGGTTAAAGTTAAAGTTACATCATAATCCAAAACATGGAGAGAAAGCAAGGGCCTGCTTTCATAGCCCGCCGGCCGGACTATGAAAGCAGCCAATGAAAACGTTGCCCTCTCCACCGTGAACTGCATGCCTGTCGATGCTAAATACCATTTCGCGACCAGAGGCTGCAGTTTTTATAAGAGGAAGGAATTCCAGCCTCTGAACATTGACTGTTCAGCCGAATCTATGCTGAAACCCCGTTTGAAAATTCCGTAATAAGAACGCAACTTGCGCTGATTCCACCCTCACTGTTATGGAATGAAGGGGATAGATAAGGACGCCTCATACTATCACTTCCCTTCAAAATTCTTCTCCTTGACAACGCCACTTGCCGGCTCATCGAAAGCCAAAATTGCTTCCTGGTAAATAACGAGCAAAATTAGCTTGACCGTATCTCCAAGCCGTTCGCCGCTCACCTCAACTTGTTTAACCTCTCTGTAGCATGCGATGGTTCTCCCTGAACTCTTTCCCAGAAACCTTTCCCAAACACAAGCCATCTCTTCCCTATATTCGGTTTTCAAGGTTTGCTGTCCCTGCCGTTCCCTACCATTCGGCTTCACTTTATGAGTCGTCTAAATGATGATTTAAGGACAGAATGCAAAGGAAAAGTCGCTGTTATGACGAACCAATCCAAAGCAGGGCCTGTCTCCAAAGTGGCACATGGGGAGGAGCTGGATGTTGACGGGGGAATCGCATTCCATTCTTAACCAGTGCTATTAAAATTTCGAGAGAATTTTCAGGATGCTTGTCAAAATTCTTAGATTTTTTAAGATCAATTGCTGGAAACTAAAAATAGCGCAAAGTGCTCACTCATGGAGCTAATTTACCTTTTTTATGAGGTTTCATTACGAATGAACAGTCAAATGGAACAATTTTTCTAATTAGTGCATGTGCTTGGATTGAATCTAATGGTCGAGAATTTTCAGGAACACAACCCTTCGGGTTAAGGCTGTTTAACTCAATAAAAATATCCATCAATCGATCTAACAGTAATGCTCGTTGTTTTGCTTACTATAAATTCTTTCCCAAAGAATTTCGTCCCATAGACGTTCCAATGCTCCCCAAACTTAAGAAATCACAGCGGCTCTAATTTACTTCTATATATAGTCTCATATGTGTCCCCTCTCAGGAAACAGAATCGACGTTGGTCATGCCTGTGGGTTGCTTTGACTCGTTCTGGTTGTTGTTAGTGTAAGCTGTTGTGAAATCGATTTATTTTATGTTGTTATTTGTCTAAATAGCTGATAATTTTTACTTGTGTTGGCTTCTTTGCTCACGAGGGATGTGCCGAGCTTAGTCTGCACGATTTTTTTGTCTCCTTTTCTATCTCGAGCAGTCTTGTGGTTCGCCTTCTTACTTTTGGCTGCAAATGTCTCAGTCGCTTGAATGGCTTATAACAGCATTTCCTAAGGTTTTGTTACTGCGTGGAGTCGAGATCGCCATCATCCTCTAATCGCTCACGTCACCTAACTAACAGTCGTTCATACTCTGCGACTGAGCTGTCTCCGCTAACGTGGTGACGGCTACACCTCTTTCTTTAAGGGTACGCCACCTCATACTTTTCATAACCTCCCACCTTCAAGATTGATGCCAATATTTCGAAGAGTACTCGCCATATACACCTATAAGGGGTTTCCTCAATAGTAATAGGAGTGATCATATCCATCGCAACGTAGTTGTTACCCTTAAAAGTCGATTGGTAGTGTAGATTTGTTATCGGTAGCGTTTTAATTTGAGTGTACAAACTTTGGACTGAAGTAATCTTCTGTTCCAACGCAACGCCCTCAGTGCCTTTTTTCACCAACATCGGTGGTTCCTTTCTAATCGACTCACTTCTCTGTGCTATCACCACATCTTGTGGAATGTGGACGAGTCTACCGCCTGGGTGTTGTACAAGAGTTATCACCAGATCACCATCAAGGTATCGGGTTGGATTCATTAAGCATAAGGGATTGGCAAACTCCCCCCTACGCCCCCGCCCCCATTTTTACGACCACTATTTTACGGGGGAGTTAGATGGCTCAGACACAGAATGGCAGACCCACTGCCTAATCAGCACAACGTTAATCCTTCATGAAAAACTAGTTGTGTTTATTACATAGAAGTGGTCGAAGCGATACAGTCTTCGAAATGTGTCCTTTTGGCTCAGTTGTTGCACAAAGAAAAACCTAGCTAGCAAGAACGCGAAGTAATTGTAAGTGGCAATGCTTAAGCACAAGGAAGTTGTGAGCCAGTTGTGATCCAGGAGCTAGGATCCTACAAGTTTGAATGGAAGTCGAATTGACACGTGGTGCCTCTGCAAGGTTGTCCCTACGTGCACT
The DNA here is from genome assembly GCA_900617895.1 of Haemonchus placei. NCBI lineage: Eukaryota > Metazoa > Nematoda > Chromadorea > Rhabditida > Trichostrongylidae > Haemonchus > Haemonchus placei. The sequence continues at coordinate 24,276 of UZAF01018041.1, read as the reverse complement.
TTATCCCACTACTTCATCTTGCTCCTGTTGGCATATATGTTTTGTGCTAACTGCCAAGAGTAATTAGCCAGCCTTGAAAAGGCGCTCATGGGTGTTCGTTGAAAGAATATCAAAAAAGATTTCAGAGAATTCTCTCTGGTGTATTTGATCCATCAGCAAATTAGCTCAGAGCTTCTTGAAATTTGCAAAGTAGTACCTATGGAAAAAAATTGGCTTGCTAGCTCGAGAAAGCCTCTTTTGGGACACTAGAAAAATGGGATTAGCAGTGTGAGAGATTCAGGCAGAATATGCTCTGCTTTTCTGGTGATCAGCTTTTTTATTCCTTTCAGAGAAAATGAACCTCGTCCTAGAAGATGCTCCTTCATCATAAGTCTAATCGATAGATTCCGGGCTGGCGATGATGGAGAGCACCAACATGTTGATGAGAAGGAACAACCTGCTTTCATGAGCGTGCAGCTTAATTTGTTCCGGAAATCCAAATCAGGGAGTCGATAGAGAACTCATTCTGAATATGACTGCTGCAAAGTGGGGAGGGGGTAAGGGAAGGGGGGGGGGACTGAGGGATCGAGTGCACCCTGATGTTACGTTGTGATATCCGATCCGGTAACCACGACGCAAGGAGGCAAGCCTACTCTAGAACCTGAGGCAAAGCAGCGAGAGCCCTGTGCGATTATAAGCCCTTTTTGGGGATAAAGCTTCATACGACAGATTGCTATCCTTGATAACGCTGTTATCCTCACGCTTCGGATGATTCCAATACCAAGCATCTGGGTAGAAGGCTGAAAAGCTGGGGCCTTTCTAATTTGATGTAACCGCTTGCATTTGACCCACAGATATTGTTAAAAATATGGACCAAGAGGAATTCCTTTCACTCATTCCCTTTCACTCCTACCTTTCATAAGCATAGGTTAGCTGCAGCTCCCATAGTAGATAAAACCTCATATGTGTGGATTCCTCACCAAATACAACATCAATGTCATCGGATTTTCTCATCACTTCATATGGGACTTCCGCTGGATTGAAAGGTCTCTCTCTCCCTTGTGATTGTGATGAGCTGCTTATAAGATTTCTCTTGGCTGCCAAGCTGCTGCAGTGAGCCAGCCAAGCCGAAGCTAAGCCATATTCCTCAGTCCGCGAGCGCATGTCGAGGTGCCTAATCATCTACGGCTTGTAAGTTGACATTACTACTACTACTATGGCAGCCTCTACAACTGCCTTTTCCGTTTTTTCTCTGCCTCTTCTTCTTCCTCTTCTTCTTCAACGGAACTATCCCGTGTGCACACTTTATGTGTGCTTGTTGGAGTACTGTATGCATGCTTTCACTGGTATCGATTGAGACGATGTCGTTGTCGTTCTCTTCTGAGTGCATTCCCGTTTCAGAGCACGTCTCGAATCTCAGAATGACTACATGTGCTTATCTCCGAAGCTTCCCACTGGGCTACAGGAAGAGCTGGATTCTCGTTGCAAGAGTCCACAACTTGTTGAAATGCATACATTCAGGCGAGTTGTTGTGACATCCTCTAGTGAAAATCGTTCTTCGTTGCCCTTCCGCGTTGCTTTGTACAGCAAAACCTCACTGATAATGGATCATTGCAGAGATGCGGTGGACGTCAATTATCAGCGAATGGCAATCACCGGCGAAGAGCTTTCGGGTGTAAGTTTTGCGATACTTTTTTCCAATAGAAATATCTGAGTTCTGTCAATGTAGTCCACTTTTCCTTACCTTCGCATACTCAAAATCAATCCCAGATCAACGGCGCAAGAGTAACGAGTAGACCACGTTGAGTATGGCTCATTGCGGAACTCCCAATCACCATATCCGCTTTGGTTTCCTTAGCTCTAATCACGGAAACCCGTTAAAGGAAGGAAGCGATAAGTAAGAAGTGGGATGCTGCTCTGATACTGCTAGGAATGATGTTGTCGACATCTGAACACAGTGTATTTGCCCCAATGATAAAGTCCTTTGAGGTCAATTTGAGGCGTCCATCAATCCCGTCTGAAGATGCGCCCCCGCATTCGACTTCCATTCAGGATCGTAGTGGTCAAATAGTATTCAATGCGTATGTGGCCTACACAATGACTTGCGATGGCCATCCGAGTGTCCATGTCAGTGCTTTCATCCTCCCAGACTAGTCTTGTACCAATTATCTGACCCCGGAGGGATAACAGGATTGGTTAGTTCATGCGGATATCGATCCGGGATTCGAACCCGTGACCGTGCGTGTGTGATACTGCACCACCTCCGCCCACGCTCTAACAATGTTTGCTTCGAATTTTCTAAAGAAAGGCGCGTAAAGAAATGGCGTGGTACATAGAATAACCTTTTACAAGCCCCAATTTGGGCGTAATGCAATTCTTGAGTGGAAGAATTCTCGCCGTTTCGAGCAACCGCTTCCCAGACACTCGAAGCATCCTAAGGCAGATTAGAAACTTCTTTTTTTTTTCTATGGGTTTGAAAGGTAACAGGTCCTGGGGATGCTGCGTACATGCAAATCAGTCCTCTCTAGTATCGAGTGAAGCCATTTTTGAGCCAAGCTATCTATAAGAGGAAGATTAACAAAGTACTTGAGGTTTGCCCAATTGTTCAGCGTCAAACGCTCAGTTGGGTTCTTTTCCCAAACGTAGGATAACAGCTCCATCACGGAAACTATTGAAAGAAAGGTCGATCGCTAATAGTTAATTTAATAAAATTCTAGCTTTACCATAACAAATTACGCTGTATATAACATCGTATCCATGGCATCTGTTGATTCCTTACTTACGAGCTCTGTGCAGGTGCCACTGGAAGACCTGAAGGATGCAGCGACACATCTGATTGAAGCATTGCGAATGCGAAATGAGTACATGGAACGAATTGGGAACCAGTTTCCAGTCACCACCAAGCGCTTCCTGAGTGGTGAATATCCGGCGAATTTACCAAAATACCGCCGGAAGAACACCGAGTCAAGTGAGTCATTTGGAATGCCAACGCTTTCGTTCGTAGTCCTTTGCTTCCACTTGTGTACGGCAGTATTCTCTTGATGAACTGTAAAGTTCACCGAGATTTTACTGCCTGTTTTTGCTTTCCTTCCGCGGTGTTCAGTTTATTTTACATGCAATGCCATCGTCGAATCTTGATGGTGCAACGATGCGATGATTAAATTCAGATGTCGAATTATGTAGGTTCCATAATGCTCGTATTACGATTGACTTTTCTGTCCTCTATCCACAGACACACGGGATATCACTGAATTTTCATTCTCTCTACGAGCACTTTTTCGATTATTCAACGACTTCTACTTGTGAAATGCACATTGTGACTTCTTTCCATTTGATCTGTGGACCCACTAAGACGATTGCCCTTTTGTTGTGATTCCCCTAGGTCGCAGTAGCTACGTGTTCTCTCAGAGGCGCAGTTCACGATAAAAACGGTTTCTGAGATTCCACCTTGGGATGAAAACGTGACTCCTAAGGATAGCGCGAGGGACGCGGTCGAGTCGAATAATGGCCTAGATGCAACGTAGTAAGGCCCCCAAAAACAGCGGCTGACGATGACGTACATACCCAGGGGCAGACGGGTCCTTACGGCATTGCAGATCCCCCCCCCCCCTTCCACGCAGACAGCTTACTGAGGCGAGCTAGCTTCGCAATGGCACCGTCACTTGAGCAGCCCGTCCAAATACACCTTCCGTGCAACTTTCGTCGTCTCATTCTCGTCCAACACCTGAGTTTAGTACTCTTTCAAAGCCTTAGATTTCATTGAATATGCCGGTTTTCGTGTTTTGCGCTATTTTCGACCAACACTTCTAGTACTCATCTAGAACCAGATGACCCAAAGTTCGTGAAGTGTGCCCTTAAATATTCACATCATCCTTCCTGTTTGCTGAGAGAACGTGACGAAGATTAGGTTCTCGTACTGCCTTCCTATTGGCGAAAAACTTGCTTGAGGTTTCGCCGTTCGACTTTTAAAAGTGTTTGTCTTAGTTTACATTAGGAACGTGCCATGGACTCATTAACTGAATCTGGCTCTATTCTAGAAACACAAATGTCAAGTTGGCTTCTTACTGGTGGCTGTGGTTTAGGTCGACTGAAGATATTTCAGAGTTTTCTGCGAGCGTTATGCCGTACTTCTGGCCGCTATGGTTCTGACTTCATTGGTGTTATAGGCAGAAAAGGCAGTAAGGGATAGGAAACATTCACACGGTCAATTACTGAAAGAAGAAAAATTCAAAAGAAATCAATCAACTCACTCATCATCCAGTAGTATTAACTCTTAGAACTCCCATAGTTGAAGATAGGCGGTAGAAAGGAGGGATGGAAACTACGTAGTGAATCGAGCTACTGTTCACTACCAGACTGTAAGCCGTCAGTGAGGCAAGTGATTAGTAGGGATAACTCTCTAGCAACTCCGTCACCACTACCAAGTTCCGTAAGCTTTGAGCGACCTTATCTTCCTAATCCTCCTGACCTTTGCGTGATTGTTTAAAGAATTGGAATTCTTTCGTCCCAAATTAAAGCAGTTTTCTGTCTATCGCCCTTTATTGCCTCTTATTATTCTTCATCACAAAGCAGTACAACGTTAAGCTGACGAGCTGTAGTGGCTGTGCAATCCCGCTGAAGCCATTTGAGCCTGTAGCGATACGTAGTCCCAGTCTTAGCGTATGTATTCCTGAAGGATCGAGCAAATCCTAAGGGTGACTCTTGTTGGTAGCTACCAATCATACCTATCATTGAAAATCGTTCACCATCGCTAGGAGTTTGTCTGCAAGCGATGCTTATAATTTGCTGAATAGAGCTGATAGTTCATTTCCTAATTTGGAGAAACTATTATTCATAGCTGGAATGAGTGAGGTCTCACTTAGCACGGCTTTGCGAAGAAGATTTTCAGAGTATGTAAACACATATTTTACCGACTTTTTGCCCTTCTCTGTCGAAAGGACTACGCTTTCTGTGGACATTTCATGTCTTCATTAGGAGCAAGCAGCAAGGTTTACGAATTGCAGATACAATTTTCAGTCTTGTACTATTTAGAGACGGAAAGGAAGCCATCGATATTTTCCCGACCAAATGGTAATAGTTGTTTGAGAATGAAACTAACCAGATTGTAGTCGTTCTTCTTTCCAGACCTTACCATCTCTTTTTTTTCAATATTGTTGTGTTACCCAAACTAAGTATTATTTTTGAATATTGCAGTGACATTTAATATTCTTTACAAATGCATGAACATTAGTTAGAACGAGGGTCTTGTGAAGTATCTCTTCACTGCAGCGTTGTTTTCATAAATAAATAAATAAATAGCGTTTCTCAGCTCTTAAAGGGAATGGTAGTCTTGGATGAGCTCTCTGTGCTCCGCTAAAGCTCAGACTTCCAGTTATTCGGATGGCATTTAAGTTTGGCTATGGACTCGAACATGGAAAGCAGATTAAATTGTTTGATTATTTGTCTCGCTGGGGACGAATTCTGCTCGGTTTCTATTGCTGCTTTTTAGCCTGGGCTAAACTGACGAGAATCTTTTCCAAACTGAGAAAGTGGGGTTTCCTTTTGTGCTCTACACGAATGGGCTCAGAAATGAACGAAAACGATAATTCCGTTTTATACGAGCCTACATATAATAGAAATAGAGCGCCGCATCATCGACGCATCGGGTGCTTCTAAGGGAGGCTTATGCATCGTTCGGGGCTCAATGCCACATAGGTGATTGATTAGTGAACGACAGGAATGTTGGGGAGGAGTGGTAGGGGAGTAAGTTTCTTTCCCCAGGTGACCCATGAGCAGTTCAAGTTCAATGGAACCCCACTGCTTCTGGGGTTCTTACAACTACTTCTCGCGCTAGTCTAACAGTTGCTATGATCCTGATCTACAGTTCTATGATTTGATCAAGTACTTTTTCATACTTTTGCCTTCCAGATGGTATTAGATGGACGAAGTCGGTTGTTGAGGACCTCATCAACTATTTCTAAAATTACTGTTTGCTATCATATCCAATTTTTTGAGCCGTACCAGAGCGGGCTGATCAGCCCACCGTAACATAACCTGGTCCTCGAAAATTACTCGACTGTGTCGTGCTCTTCTCTATATTCATATAGAAGTTGTCACTCACTGACCACTTTTCTGCAATTTAAAAGCTAATGGGGCATCATAATAATAATGAGCAGCTGAATCTTAAAGAAAACCTCAGACTGCGGAAGTTGCTCATCAGGGTGGTAACATTCACTTTAGTTTATAACAGCAGTATAATACAAATAGTTCAGCGTAGTTGTTGTGTAACATAGTAAAAAGTAACCATTATAATATTCACTGAGTTTTTCTCTGGTTTTCCTCACATGTGGGACCCTCTCCCAGTCGCCTCACCCACCTCAGCTGAAGCATCCGCACAATCGAGCTAAAAAATGAGTTCCATGTGAGGAGAATCCTGATCCGTACGATCCCCCTAGCGAGTGACGATTTCCTTTCAATCTTCGTTCGGAAGTACTTGTGAGGGCGAGTGCACTATCACTACTGCCTACTTAGCCTTCTGCATACGGACCATCCCTCTACTCCCCTCAAAACTACATGTGTTCGTGTGTGTGTGCATTTCCTCTTACTCCTATCGAAGCTAATTGTGTGGTCCTCTTCGAGTCTGGAGCGACAGTGATAGACGTTTTTTGTTTTGCGGAACGAAACGTTGATTACCGTTCGAAAGTGAAATACTTCCTATCTCATTTCAGCTGCAAACACATCATTCAATCCACCAGAGCCACCGAAGGATCATTGGGGTCTGAACACCCCACTTCCAGTGTTCCCCGTCAAGTATACGTTGCGTAGACGTGATGGAGTTGTGAGTTTCACTTCCGGTCATGGATGGTACCAATCTAATTAGCTCAAAATTCGGGTTTCAGATAGAAGTATGTGGTGCCGATGGTAAACTCAAGCCCGAGTTTGCTAAGTACTACATCTCTAAGGAACAGTTCTTGACCGACACTGAACGCCTCACCCAGATGATTGTTGATGGACCATTGTGGGTTTTTCCTATTCCAGGACAGTTTCCCCATATCTTTTTTCAGGGAAAACTCAATTTATAATTTGTTGAGCTACAAAAACGATCTATTCGCATTTCTCGCCAGCCACCTTATTTACTTGTTTGTTGAGAAGATCTCCTACCAGCGATCAATAGAAAACCTTCCAGAAAATCGTTTTGCTTCCGACGTCTGTCGTATCTGCAGAACAAGTTCCAGTTGCATGTGCTGCTGAATGAGCTTCGCGAACTTCACGAACAGAAAGCTGTTTCTCATAGAGATTTCTACAATATCAGAAAGGTAACGTTCCTTTAAACCATGTAGGTATGAGGGAAAGTTACCTAACTAATGGAGGAAGTTCAGGTTGATACTCACATTCACGCTGCATCATCGATGAACCAGAAACATTTACTTCGATTCATTAAGAAGAAGATCCGAACCGAGGCCGATACCGTGGTATTGGAGAAGGTCCTGACTCCATCTTCAAATCCATCAGATCCAGAAGTTTGCCGTCTTTACCACATTCAATCATTACTAGTGTCGTAGACATTACGGTCATGCGAAGTTTCAAAGCTGTCCTCCCTCAATTCTATGAATTTATGAGGGAAAATGGGTTTTCTCTTTAACCAGAAAGGGCCAAATTTGAGGAGCGAGCGATAACAAGAAGTATTTTCTGTATATCTTTTCCGGTGCTGTAAGCCTTCGCTGCGCTCCGTTTACTTCTATGCGACTCATTATCACTATAAAAGTCTACTGTACCAGTGCTTTGCTTTGATTTGATTCCTCTCTGTCCGGTTTGGAAAATGTGACTTCGGTTGAAAAGTATGAAGCTTCGAATTCAAGTACATAGCATAGCCAGGGTTAGCAGCCATCAAAAGGAGTGAGTGGGGGAAGTCGGATTGAGCTCTCATCGTTGCAGTCGTAAGCTGCATAAGGATGGCGTCAGGCAGCGATAATTTACCATCACCTTACTATACGTGATCCACTAGGTGTATCGGGTTAGTAGAAAGACGAAGTAGATGGAGTTGATCCTGTTCAGTCATCCGTTCTTGCCCACACGTACGTTTCCGGTACGGTTATGGTCCCGTAATCATAGAAGATTGCTGATTTAAAGAATTATAGGGGGGTTAGTTCCGAAAGTCAATGACTGGTACTGCCATTCATTGGTATTTGACGCACACTATCCTAATCGTCTTACATACACAACTGCACTTCTATCACTTTCCCATCTTACCAGGCGATTCTGGAACAGCAATGAGACTAATGTGTAGAGAGATTAGAAAGAGTATGACCACTTACACGATCCCACCATCAAAGTATCCTGATTTTGCGGTCGTTAATGTTGTACAGAGCAATTATCAGGGTACACTACGTGTGTCCTTCATGGCTGAGGATTAAATATGATATTCAGAATAACAGACCCGTCACCATGAAGGAAGTCTTCAAGAAAATGGGAATCGATGCTTACGATTTGTCAGTAGATATGCTCGATGTGCACGCCGACAGAAACACTTTCCATCGTTTCGACAAGTTCAATACGAAGTACGCTCAAAAGCTTTTTATTTCTGACTCATGACATTCATTCATTGCAATTACTAGGCCTTTTAGCAAGACATCTCCTAATAGGACAGCCCGGGTAATGCTAAAATGTTTCATACTCTCCACAGAATCCATAAAAAAAGGCTTGGCCAGGTGCACTCCTCGAGTTCGCGCCGTCAAAACCAGGTCCTCTGGTGTGGCTGCCTCATTTTGGGTGCACCCATCTCGAGGAAGACGACTGGCAGACTTCTGCAAAAACGAATACCAACCAGAACTTCCCACACTTGGCTAGGTAGACCAACTTCATGGCTCGAGCAAGCCTTGTGTCAGTGTGTCGGACGCAGGCGATTAAGCGTCTCCCAACTATGGCTCAAGCTGTCATCAACGCAAAAAAACCCTCCATATCCTCTGATGGGCGCTCATAACAATGGGCTAGTTGTTGTTAAAGCTATAAGCCCAAAAGGTCCTTTATGTTCACATTTCATGTCCTTACTTTCGGTAACTGACCATTTAAGGTATAACCCTGTTGGTGAATCGACATTACGTGAGATTTTCATCAAAACGGATAATTATGTTGGTGGAAAGTATTTCGCTGAAGTGCTCATGGTAAGAATTTTGTAGTAGTTGTAGGACTCGAATATGACTACTGATGACTAGGACTTTATCCAATTCAGGAGGTTCTTTCGGATCTAGAGGACTCGAAATACCAACATGCCGAACCTCGTCTGTCCATATATGGGCGAAGCAAGGTTGGATTTTTATGCTATCTTTATTGTCCTAGATTCCTATTATTCACATTAGTTTGACCAGACAATCTCATGATTCCTACTAGTCAGGACCTTCCGACGCTACAGCCGTCTTAGCGGCTTTGCTTCCCTCCATCATTCTCTACATACCTAGGTTCCAAGTATGCGAGAAAGCTCATATCATTACCACCGCCATGACTCCCTCAGTTAGTGTTAAGTCCATATTTTCACGTATTAGGCAGGACTGCTTATAGGAGTTGATATTGTGGGAAAGCACACAATCGCACCCATGGTGTGGGTCTGGAAATCTCATACCAGGTCGATACTCGCCCGGACCGACCAAGCCGTGCACAGTTCCAGACCGATTAATCGCTACCAAAAGCCCTGACTTGTTAATCGGGTGATCACTACACGTCATTGTGTAGATCATGTATTAAATCAAAAGGACAACTGAATCTAAATGGAAGTGGAATGCAGATCCCAATACTAGAATAGGAATGAACAACACCCGTAGACCGATGAGAATTCCGAGACCCTAAAAGCCTGAATTATCAGGAGAATTCCTCTAAATATTACTTATCTTCTTAAATTTCAGGATGAATGGGATAAACTTGCTAAATGGGCCATCACTCATGACGTATGGAGCCCTAATGTGAGATGGCTGATCCAGATTCCTCGTCTCTAGTGAGTAGAAATTTGGATTTAGCATTGAAAAGTACAAGTAATGCTGTTATGTGCGGCTGAATTTATCGATATTTTAGTGATATTTACAAGTCCAGAAATATGGTGAAGAATTTTGACGAGCTTCTTGACAATGTGTTCACTCCTTTGTTTGAGGTCAGTATCAATAAGTTCATTTTTTTTGAGATTAATCACCAAACAGAACATCACCACTTTGCGAAAGAATATCGTTTTGCCCATTCTAGATGTTTGTAGGAGTTAAAGGCACCGTTCGCGATGATTCAATGGGCGGGTGTGTCGATGACGTGTNACACGTCATCGACACACCCGCCCATTGAATCATCGCGAACGGTGCCTTTAAGGATGTGGTCAAAGCTAAGCGTGGCTTAGAGTTCTTATTAGGAAACTAGGAAACGTCCAGTTATGGTTTGAGCACGAAGCGCTTCAGCCATGTCCATTTTGGCTCGTAGCTATCCGTCGAGAACGCCCTGCTCACACTTCAGAGTAACTCACTTCCCTTCCCTAACTCCCCCACCCACCCTCCCCCAGTCCGGCAGCACACTATTTCATATGGCCATATAACATTTAGATCTTCTGTCTTTTGTCTGTAGGGGTATTTAATCAGGTAAGGGCCCAATTAGAGATTTCATAGGTACTTTGAAGGTCTCTCCTGTTTTCTTCTGCCAAACCGCGAAGATAGGTCCAGTCAAAAAGACTACCTGAGACTTTACTGCCATGTTTGATAGAAATGGTAACGCCGAAGTGCTTGCCATGTTCTATAGTGGTCGGCAAGGACTTATGAAAGGCACTGGTTTCGGAGCTAAGAAATACTTATTTCCTTTTACAGGCCACAAATGATCCATCCTCACATCCTGATCTCTATCGATTCCTTCAACAGGTTTCCGGTATTGATTCTGTCGATGACGAGAGCAAACATGAGTTTGTTCATGTAAGTACGACTGGAACCTTGCACATTAAGATTTTCTCTCCATTATTTGTTGCCGTTAAGTTTGATCGATCAACTCCCTCTCCCGATAATTACAAGGATGCCGAAAATCCGCCGTATAATTATTATCTGTTCTACATGTACGCCAACCTCACTGCTTTGAATGCATTTAGAAGGTAAGGACTACTACAAAACTGATATTTTCGAATTAATCCCGAACGAGGCTTAACCTCCCACGTTACACTGTGTGCGTAGAAATCTGCTGACACTTTAGAAGCCCGAAGCCGGGAGATATAACCTGTGCGTATGTGTGAAACCATACCTAACCATAGGAAGCGCCCCGAGGTGCATGTGACTTCCTATATTTGTAAGCAGGGTCAAGATATTATACCATTCTTCGTTGATGTACCGGGAAAATGGAGTCGCAATAGACTGCTTTCATTGTACAGGGTGTCCAAACTGCTCATTCAGTGCAAGTTGGGAAATTTCGGGTGGAAGAGGCGGGGGGGGGGGGGGGGGGGGGGGGGGGGGGGGTGTCGTAGAATTGCCTGTGATTCCAATAAGGTAGAAAATCTCCTTACTGTTTTTACGTTTAATTTCCAGGGAACGAGGCATGAATACGTTCTCATTGCGACCACATTGCGGTGAAGCTGGTCACGTTAATCACCTACTTACCGGATATCTCACCAGTGAAAGTATAGCACACGGTATTTTATTACGAAAGGTTCGTACGTTATGAACAATTTATGTGTTTCAAAAGCACATACCACAGCATTCGAGATCTACAGGAAAAACTGCTTAGAAGGTGTCTATATAGCGGCATAGGCATAGATATCGTTGTCATGATTGAGCTTCTAAGAAGCGATGTATGTAGTTCAAGCTCTGAGCCAGGCAGCACAGGATCCTAACTTCATCTCGCTTTGAAGGCACAGTTCACACAAAAATGGTTTTTGGGGTTTTTTCTTGAATAAATCTGTGACCCTTCGAGGATCTCCCAAGGATCACCATTTCCGCCTTTTCTCCGCCCTCGTTTGCTATTTTTTTAAAATTATGCGTCTAAAACTAGTCACCCCAAGACTATCCTGAACTGTACCTTTAAAGTAGATGGGGAGTGCAGCCCCACACTGTTGAGTGGTTTCTATTGCGGGTACTAGATTCTATAAGTTGGTTATCTTAAGAGCTTACCTAATCCTCTCCATCATATTCAGCGACCTAAAAGATCTCAACAAATGCACTTTCCCTCTGCGCCATTTCTGCGCCATCAGTAAGATCTTTAAAAATGCGCAATCGCAAGTGTGGCCATACAGCATCAAAATCTGCACCTCAGCCCTCTAAAGGATAAAGTCCTGGAGCATAAACAATCTCGTCTCTTGGGTGGTCCCACGCATTCAAGTTCCATTCAGAATCGTAGTGGCAGATTGAATTAATATGTAGCATTCACAGTGACCTGCGGTGGCCAGCCAATGAACAAGTGTGTGCTCTTATCCTCCCACACAAGTCCGGTACCAATTGAGTGACCCCGGCGGGATGGGAGGCTTGGATGGCCTGGGCGGATACCGATACGGGAATCGAACCCGTGACCATGCTGTGTGAAATGCGCTACTTGCCACTACACCACCTCCCCCGTAATACTTTACCCTCCGGTCTTGATTCTCGATAAAACAGCTTGGCTAACCCATAGTGCAACATGTTGGAATAGCTACAATACTTTCTACATAAGTTGATGAGAATGATTCAGGTCCCAGTTCTTCAATATCTTTTCTATCTAACAAATATGGGTATTGCAATGTCACCTTTGTCGAACAACTCGTTATTCATTAGTTATCAACGTAATCCACTTCCGGAATATCTTCAAAAGGTTCGTTCTCAAATTAGATCACTGAAAACTCGCTTACTTCTAAAGCTGATATTTCAGGGGCTCAATGTTTCCTTGTCAACCGACGATCCGCTGCAGTTCCACTACACTAAGGAAGCTCTTATGGAGGAGTATTCAATCGCAGCACAGGTAGTGTTCATTTGCACACCGTTCGAATCACAACTGGATATTGTTTTACTCCCATTCGGAGTTCTGTGTGGGATTTTTCTGGTTGCGAATCCTTTGGTAATCATCCTATACAGTTCCTCCTATACAGGTTAGCATCCTTATACGGATAACGGGAGGATAACGCGAACGGTAGAAGGGAGAGAGCTTCTGACAACGCAAACTCGTATCGGAATGAGCCACGCATTCATTGCCCATTAGTTGTAGTGTCCCGTACCTCAGCAAAGGCTTGGAAGACAGACCGTTGATACTCCTACCCAAATTGGTACTAAACAAGTCCTAGGAAGCATCTAGAGCTGGCTGGCTGGAGCCAATGTACAGTCAAGTTTTGTTCCTAGACCGTGGCAGGGTAATAATGACGCTACTAATTGTTGCTTCTTTCCATCCTACAGAAAACGGTTCCAAGCTCTTTCTGATAGTAGTCCTGTTCAGGTATGGAAGCTGAGTTCATGTGATATGTGTGAATTGGCTCGTAACAGTGTTCTACAGAGCGGATTTGAAGACAAGGTGAGTCAAATTATCAGCAGCTTTTTTTACAAACTTTGGTTGAGATTCATGTGAAATTCGAATCCTTTAGGTAAAAATCCATTGGTTAGGTCCTCATTATCAAGAAGAAGGAGTACTCGGTAATGACATTCACAGGACGAATGTTCCAGATATTAGGTGAGTTGAAGGTCAAGCAATTAAGTAGAGAAAAGATTCCTTACAGAGGAAGTTTTGTTTTAGAATCTATGAAACTTCCTCATAATCTCCCTTTTCGTTTCAACCCCTCGGCCAAATTAGCCAGTTCCTAATCTTCATTCTTGATTATGGCGATTTACGCCGCACACCGTGGTGTAAGATGCCGCCGTGCACTTGTGCTAGTTTGGCAGAGGATCTGGGATCGTACTTGACTAGCTTTTTTTTACGGAAGAAGAGTGTGACGGAAGGATGGAATGGTTTAGCCCTTATAGCTTATAGTATTAGTATGTAATCGATCTAAAGTGGGGTAGTGAGGTCTGAAAAGCCCAAATTGTGCACCATTCATACTTCGCAGATTAAAACGCCTATCAGGTACATAAGGTGAACGAAATCGTGAAAAAAAGCACAAAAAACTTATGGGGTCATCTAATAGTTGTTGAATGTGTCAAGTGATGGATGGAGGTGGTATAGTGACAACTTTCATACTATCACAGACGCACGGTGCAGGGGTAGATTGGCCGGAGCTGACCAAGCTCCTCAACCTTTTGGGTCGTCTGGGCTGAGAAAAGCCCTGCCCTGCCCTGCCCATTGGCTGACTATTGCAAGTCATTACATAGGCCTCATACCTATCCAAACGCCAAGACTATTCGAATGAAAACTAAACACAGGGCGCAAACAAAGGTGAGATTGATCAAGTACAACGACTTCATTGTCCTCTTATGTGCCAAGTAATGATAGCTACTATATAAGCAGGCGACGTAAGCACGTCTCGTACTTTGCCATACATTAGTCTGGGTGCCAGGGACCTTACCCAGACTAAGGTAGGGACAAAATATGGGACACTTGTCGCTCGTACTTGACATTTTTATACAGTACGAGAAATTTTTTATTGTTTGCAATTCATTTGACCCATTTCAGGGTTTCTTTCCGTCATGAAGCACATGTGGACGAGTTGTGCAATCTGTTCCGCGTTCAGCATTTCACAAATCTGGACCAGTGATTGTGAAATGATTTGACAGGAGGAACTCGAAAGAAAAATGATCTTCTTCATCTTAATTCTAATCGCTGACACCGATTTATATTCTATCTTTTATAGTACTGTAATCATCATATACGTATCGTGGTTATGGGTTATTTCACACATAGGCTTAGAGGACTTCATATAAAATTACAGTTTTTCACTACCTTTAATCAATTAGAGAATATCATTTTCTTATAAAAACCAGGTCCAAGTATTTTTCCGAATATTTCTGTGATGACGTAGTATTCTGAATTTTCTTATGTTATATGTAATACTCACATTCCATTGGGCTTTGCATGATCTTGCTGATGAAGTTAACGATTTTTTTTTGAAGGGTCGCTACATGTAAGGAAAGGACATAAAATTCTCGACTCTCTTCCCAAACATTCGTTGAGAAAGCGTGTCTTATGCAGAAGAGTTGTTTTTGTTACTGAATTCGAATTACGTGTTTCAAAACATGGCAACGTTATGGAGGTGACGGCAGACAAATCAAGCCTAGACAGTTTATACATTTTTACAATATTCTGTAATGATTTCCTAATATTAAAGATTATCGGATGTGTTTGTGGCTTCGATAAAAAAGGAACAGACAGCACTCAGGTTCCGTTTTAAAATGAGGATAAAGTGTACTGTTCTTCCTGAGCACGAAACTACAATTGAAAAGATTAAAAGAAGCAGCACCTTGTACGTGTGAGTGCTGATGAGCTATGGCATATAAGCCATTAAGAAGGGAGGGCAAGCGGGGCCTCGGTAGTGTAAGGGATAGAGCACGGTGCCCGAAAAGCACAAGTACGGGTTCGAGTCCCGTCCGAGATCGAAGTTTTGTCCATAAATCACCAACCTTGTGAGATTAAGAGAAGCAATTTCAATAGGTGCAGTTCACGATAAAAATGGTTTCTGAGTAATCTCTGTAAATCTCTGTGGCATCCCTGTAAACCATATGTGGCGGTCTCAGAGATTGTACCGGCTCAATGCCACACCCATAGTGGACGAGTTTCCATGGCGTATTAGAGGCACCATCTCGAGGAGCTACCATGAATTCAATGAACCAGACGTGATTATGGCGATAGTGAAATGCGGTTTCGGACACTTTCGGCTTAATTTTGTGTACTCTACACGTGATCGCAACAACAGTAATCTCGTCCTAATACAGCCCACATGCCACTGCCGCTTTCATAGCCCGCCGGCGTGCCGGCCGGCCGGCGGACTATGAAAACAACCATTCCGTCATGATGATCTCGTACAATCTCCATTTCCAATACTTTTAAGGAGCCTAGTTTTCTGCGATGTCGACGGATTTCTTCACTTTCTTCACCGGTGCCCATTCTTCACCAACACTTCCGCTTTTCAACTCAAAAAGTGCCTAACATTTACCGTGACCTGTTCTTTTGAGTGGAATAATACAAGCTATGGTACAGAACAATGTTGGAGTGTTTTAAAAACGCGAAATCGGAGGATGTCAAGAATATGATGCTTCATAAAAAAAGTAATTAAGGGGTTGTACGAAATTATGTGTCTGTAACCGTCTGAGTGTCTCTCACATTAGCGTAGTATTCGTTGGTGTCCTAACGCGTCGCTGTGAATGGCGCAGCCTCAACAAAGGTGTCACAACACGGCCACTTTTAGGTGTGTATGTCGGGAAAGCGTTCTGTAGCCCTTTGCAGCCCTTATAACGCCCTCTCGAAGTCGTTTTTGATCCGACAATGTTCCACGTGCTATTTGTGGTAGCATTCATCCTAGGAGTAATCACGAAGCCATTTGTATCGTTAACTGTCTCTTTGCAGATCCCAAGCTTTTTTGAATTAAGGCACGAGTTTTTGGTCGCGGCTTCACTGACTGACTAAGAATTGGACGACATGATGTCAAGGGGAAAGCGGCTCTTAAGGCTCTTCAAACATGTCTCTGAATAGTATTTTTCTATGTGTACACCTATTCCGCTCACCTTCACTTCTACCAGTACCAGTCAGACAAGCTAAAGTAACTTTCGAAGCGAAAGGTGTCAGGTTTACTGTGGAGAGAGATACATAGCTCCTGTGAGCCTGAACTCACCTCACAGCTCTACATTACTGAACATGGTTAGTGATTAGCCCAGATTTTCCTCTATGCGCACTTATAAAACGGGTGACTGCCTCTGCCTGTAGTAGACAACGGTAGAAAGCGGATGTGAAGGTCCACCTCTTGGCTCTGGGTTTTTCATCGAGTGGACTTACTTATTGGAGATCCTTCGTCGTTCTTGTTCGAGGCCTACTCAGTTTTCTTGTCGAGCTTCTTCTCTCTAGAATTATGGAACTATATAAGATCACAATGTTTATGGTCCCGCGAAAATGCTTTTATTATGTATCATTACGAACCGGCAGTAATTTCACTTCCCATTTGAGTTGATGTTCAGCTCGTCGTATGCATTCCCGGTCATGGGGCAAGGCCTGCACAGGAAGGATGTGGAGCGATCTATTCGCAAGCTTTGAATGTTCTAAGATTTCTCCCAAATTCTTCAGGGCGGTCCCATACGATTTTTGTTCATTTCCCATTTTTTGATTCTTCAAATGCAAGGCCTACGTATGTATGTTTGGAAAGCTGAAGCTAAAGCAAAAAGGCAGAGGTGGATTCATCGCGGACCCAATTTTGTTTTAATTGTAAGCAATTTTTAACATTATTGCATTGTTAGCTTCGAGTACCCTTCGGTATAATTTCAATAACTCGCCTAGAAGAATTTTGAATATTATTTTACGATAACTCTACTTTCTTCCTTCTCCTTTTGAATTTTGGCATTTCAGGCATATGAACTCTAGCCTAGAGCTTGATGAAAATGAAACAAAAGATTTTCTGAAGCATTTGGGAAAAATTTAAAGGGATCTATAAAGTTAGGGCGGAAGTGGTGTAGTGGCAAGTGGCACACTTAACATGCCCACGATAACGGGTTGGAATCCCGAATGGCCAACCAAGCCTTCCATCCCTCCATGGTCAACTAATTGATACCGGACTCGTCTGGGAGGGTAAAAGTACTGACACGCGCATCGGCTGGCAAGCCACTGTATAGGCCACATACCCATTCATTACGCCTCTTCGATTCTGAGAGGAAGTCGAATGCGGGGACTCAACTTTAGCCTTTATTCTTTACAACGTTTGGGATAACCGTCCCATAACTTCTTCCTCCTGCAGACCTTTGGCAAATCTTCCAAACCGATCTAGCGGCAAAATTTCAATACAACAATACCAACCGGTTTCCTCAAGTTTTAGAGATGGTGTGTTATAGATCAGCAGGGTTCAAATGAGGGTTGTTTATTGATTGCTGACCTCATGTACGGATGTTTAGAACTCAAACGGCGTTTTCTTACATGGAGAAGTGGACGGCATAACCAAAGATTTCTGCGGAGCAATCTTGGGTTTTATGCCCACGAACTCATAACTGCCCTGGGGCAACAAAGCCATAGATGCAATGAGAGTTTGGTATCGAGAAAAAAATTTTGAAAAAAATAGTGAAGCTGATTGGCAGAATATCAAGGTTTTTTCGCTGCGGGGTAGTTTGGCTTTCAATCCTTCGTAACTTCCATCGCCTATTAATCGAAACCCGTTTTTCCCACCTGTGGTGTATTCCTATGGATGGCTATGTTTGTTGTTGTTTTGAAGGCTATTGCCCATAACTGGTGTGATTTGAGTACTGACGAGTAGTCAATAGGAAACAAATAACAACAGGGAAAACAGAATCATACACAGAAGAGAAGCCAACCAATCGCGGCCAATGGAACACTCGGGAATTAGAAAAGTACGGAAAACCAAAAAACGATGCTAAACAACGCAACAGGGGGTCTGCTTTGACTCTTCACTGAGGGACCAGCGAAAATAGAGCGTTGGAAAAGACCGTGTTCGAGCACTGAAAACAATCATTCTCTAACTGATGTTCGAGTCGTTTCAGCGCAGTAGAAGAGTTCATATCAGAAGGGAAGAGAAACACGAAAACAACGAAAGGGAGTGAAGAAGAGGAGAGAAAGGGAGGCGTCAGGGACGTGTCAGTCGATAGTGGTTGTTGTTTGTATTTGTTCATTGTGCCAATGGCGCAAGGCTTCAAACCGGTCGCGGCGCATTTTCCTCCCGACGGCGCCTAGTGTCGGTGGCATTTCACCTTCATTTTTGCATAATGATTTCTTGGATTTCTATAAAATCTGTTTACTTTCGCTTGCAACTTTGCTTGTTGTTCTTTACTGGTTTTCTATGGTTCCAAATCGTTTCTGCTCTCCTCCACTTGCTAGTAATGAGGTGTTAAAGGTTCCAACAGATGGCATAGCGAGATGTTACCTTTTGACAATTTGTGGCAGAAAATTCTGAAAGCTGGCAGAACAGAATTGTAGCGCATCTTCACCTTCGCAGGTCAGTATATCAGAAAAGGAACATCGTCTATCCACTTAAAATCGTAGCTCCCAATTATCGGAGTTGATTCAGAGCTAAGAGTTCAGAGTTAAGAACAGGGCTGAACTTTGATAAGCCTTGCAAATAACTTCGAACTTTGTCGATACGATAGGTATTCCATGGTCAATATAGAATGGCAATGCTGCTGACTGTTCTAGTGGGCATGACGTTGTTTTCGAGAAAATATCGTTGAATTCACAGATCGGGAAGTAATATGACATGGGGGTTCGTAGTTATAGCGTTGTACTGAATAACAAAGAGCGTTAGTTGGTCCGGTATGTGCAGAACACCCAGTCACCCGAGTTTCATTTTGAATCGTCTTGGTTTTAGAATGGATAATCCGTTCATCTTCCCAACAAGCCTATGTGGGAATCGACGTTTTCACTCTACTAGATGGCCTGGTGCCACTATGCCGGGTAGGAACGGTAGAGCGGTTGGTTGGCGCCAGACATCTCGCCAGGAAATAAGGAACATGTGTAGGATACTGCCACTGCACGACGCTAATGTCTTCCTACGGCGTTTTTCAATCATAAGTACTCATCCTCAACGTCCACATACCTCCTTTACAACTCTTTGAAGACTGTTTAATAGTGAGCGCTATTCTAACACCAT
Organism: Haemonchus placei; assembly: GCA_900617895.1. Taxonomy (NCBI): domain Eukaryota; kingdom Metazoa; phylum Nematoda; class Chromadorea; order Rhabditida; family Trichostrongylidae; genus Haemonchus; species Haemonchus placei. Next base: position 4,631 of record UZAF01018041.1, on the reverse strand, counting down.
ACGGGCCTCGACTTCGGGCTCAATCGGCAAACATTTAAGAACGATGTCGTTATGTTCAGTACGAACGCTACCTCAAAAGAACTGGCAATAAGAGGGCGCTGTGACAAAGCACCGAGAATCACCTGAGTAGATACTGGATATGTGATGATGATCATTTGAGGGTAAGTGAGCCGATTTGTCCCCTAACAAGAAAACGAATTTGGGAATCAGCATCAAAAAGGAATCACTAGGGCTATAAACGGTAGAACCGCTTCAGTCGAGAATCCATTTGCTTTGTTCTCTGCCTCTCATACAAACTTTGTTCGTTCCGCTTCATCATGAACATCTTGTAGGCAGTGTAACAGATTTTTACAGCTTCTAGTGCGATGCTTAAGAACTGAGTCTACTACTTTTTGTCATTGGCATGTGGTGCCGTTCATCTTAACACCTCCTGCACTCCTTTCTCAACATTCTTCAACCAAACTGATAACTGCCGTTCCTTCCAAAGGGTTTTTTNTTTTTTGCAACAAGTGGACAATGGGGGCAATCAGAGTGTCCTCCGAAAAGACGTGAAGAAACGACTAGCAGAAAAGTCCCATTAGGAGATAGATGCTGCTGCCGGCGAAGCCATCGAGTGAACAATCGTTTCGACATCTGGCAAAAGCAGCGGGTCATACACCCACTAGGTATCAAACTTCATAAAAAGGGGAACAATTCATTGCGTAGTCATGTCTGCGCCTCGAGACGGTCGTTTAGTTGCACGCACACTGGTTCTAGAGTGAGACTGCAAAACCTTAGAAAGGGTTCTGATCCTGTATATGAGGCGCCCTGTCATTTTTCAGAGGTGTGAGGGAAATAATGGGGAACAGAAATAGAACACTGGCCGAAAATCGAAATTCTAATATGTTGTGCGAATTTTGAACATACACATATCCTCTTTGATAGCACCACTTTCACATTTACGCTATTTTTCTTCTGTGACAAAGGGTACTGGAAGCCGCATGGCGGCCATAGATCGGTTTTTCATTTTGATACAACCACCAGCACATCTGTTGATGGTTCGGCATCAGAATGTGTAGTCAGAAACACTGCGAATCTGAAATACACTCGATTTCATAGCGCACAATAAAAAGGTACTCTTTGACAGAGCGCTCCATGCTGATAACTACGCGGCTGAAAGGATCTTTTTCGAGGAATTCCGAATGCCCTGAACATTTTTCTTCGTACCTGAAAGGGCTGAAATCAGAGCACACTGAAATTCCTTTCAGCCTTACTCTATACCATCCGACTACTCCTAATGTGATGATTTCCCAAAAGATTTTGGTAATTTGAAGGCACCGTTCACGAAAACTGCTTCCAGACGTTCTCAAATAGGACGAGCATGTGACCTACAAGTAGGCCATAGCTGGGTAGGAGCGGAAGGGGGAGAGGGATCGGTTATCTAAAAAACGGTTGAATAAGACGCAATTAGAGCTCAAAGCCACAATCGTCGACGTCCACACCCAAAAACGAGACGAACGAGATCCAACGGCGTTGTAGAGGCTGCACCATCCATTTACAAGCACTTTCCACTTTAAAAACCAAACAACTAGTCGTGAACCATGGCAGCAGTGGAGACATTTTAGTGGCATTTTGGCTTATTGAAGTAAGCCCTTTGCCCTATTGCAACAAAAGGAGTCCCATCGAAGTACCAACCCCTACCATTTCCCTCATCGGTAAATCTATCAAGCCTCTATTTTCACTATTTTTGGAAAACTTCGATTTCATAAATTTTGCGGAATTCCTCGTTTTTTTCGCTATCAGTGCACTTTCTCCACCAACACTTTCGCTTTTCATCTTGAAAAGGGTATAATCGTGAACTGTGGCTTTGAGAGAATGAAGTCTCATCCCCAGCAAATATAGCCATAATTTGTGAAAGGTTCTGTGCAATAAGAGCTATAAAAGTTCAGTTTTGGAGAGGCACCATTTTTGCTGTTTTATGGCGGTCCAGCGCATCTCCAGCAATGTTTTTCTCCCTGCAAAACTTTCTTTTCCTCCTGGATGAAGACGGCTTCCAGGCTGAATTACCAAAAACACTTCGCCACAGCAAGTAGACAGCTGAAAGAAGGAGTAAATTACCATTTTATGTACGGTAAAATGAATTCGCTTGCTTTTTTCCTCCCTGACCAAAAAAGGGGACTTATACTGTTTTTATTTGGAGGTAAAAAACTTGAATTTGTCCCGTACTCGATTCTATTCAGGCAGCGTCTTCTGAACTCACTAACTATTTCTATTCCCGCTTCTGTTTAAGACTAGTCTGAATCAAAAAAGTAAAAGGAACTGGAGAATCGGCCAGAAGATGTTAGCTGCGTTGATATAATGAAGAAAAAATTGTTAAAAACGTTACGTTATCCTTATCTACATATGTTAGTCATTACGGTTCGGTCCGCGTGGGGATGGTGATGGTTGTTTTCTTGATTGCGCGATTACCTGAGTAGGCTAACGGGATCACAAGCAAGAGAATAAAAATTTCTTCTTGAGGCTTCGTTTCGTTATTTTCCTGTAATGTATGAGAAACGATGGCATAGGTGATGAATGGCAAGTGACGCCCTACCGCATAGGCAGAGTCAAGTGTTCCAATACGGGACCGATTCCGTCCCAGGCCAACCAAGCCTTCCGTCTTTCCTAAGTCAGTTAACCGGAACCAGACTCGTCCGAGATATTAAATCACTGACCTATGTATATGTACATCGGCCGGTCACCGCATATCATTGTATAGACCACAAACGCCCTTTCATTACCCCACTGCGATTCTGAATGGAGGTCGAATGCGGGGCGCATCCTAAAAAGAGGGTTGGTTGACGTCAAAAGACTTCATTCTTTTGTCTTATAGGAAACTTGCTTAATTCGATTGTTTTAGAGGAATAACAGAAAGATCAAGAACCCATCAGAAATAAGCATACCTCGCGAGAAGGGTCTTGACTAAAGACGTGAATCCGGAATCTGGATGCACTAACCCCTGTTTTCTTCACTTCATTTTATGATTTGTCTTTGTCTTCGCTAATGTGATAAATGACTGCTGCCTCAACTTTTTTACAAAAAAAAACTTTTCCTAAGCAACTGACTTGAACTTGTTGAATGCTTTTCTTCAACAAACTCTTCCACCACTTCTACGCACCCCAAATGGCCCCTCCCGATTCTATTTGTTATCAGTTCGGGAAATTTTCTTTCAACCATCATCTCATAGTCCCGATGAAAAAATCATTCTAAAACTACGAACTACAGTATCCTGTTCTCTGTTGTGAGCCCGAAGATGGCCCGAAGGCATTGCCTTCATTCATCCATCTAGGCGCTAAATCCATTCTAGTGCCGGGCCGTTTACCTGGTTCCCCTTCACCGTTGGCATTCGATCGGATAACAACCTTTAAATCATACCTCACCTTCCCAAAGTATAAGTCGCAAAGCGACCTTTTCCTCCCGAATCTCCTTTTATCGGTGGCATAGCGGTGGCAAATGGGTCACTGAGAAGTTATTAACTCATTTTCTGTATGTATCACACAACATCGAATTCCATCCAGCTCAATCGAATTTTGTAAGAAGCTGAACGAGCGTTTCCTATCCCTGGAATTGTTCGGTCTATATGAAGTCAACTGATGTGCTGCTATTCCTGAATGAAGGCAATAGAAGAAAAAACCCACGAAGCGATGATTCGATAATGAGGTGAACGTAAAGGTCTTACACAACGGCATTGTCTCCTATGGTTCAATGAAGCGGCGAAAACCGGCTTCTAGGAACAGTTTACACTGTGCAGTTCAAGGTACAAGTTGGTCAAATACATATTTACATCTATTCTATCCTTCGCGTAATCGTATTCTTCTTCTGAATACTATTTTATTTTATTCCCCACGAACAAGACTCCAAGCAGACCTCTTGTCAGATGGCCATGGTCAGGAGAGAATCTGGTGTTCAGCTTCACTTGCTAGCTGTAGAATTCGAGATGTAGGGAGCATTGCAGATGCTCATAGAGCACTAAGATCTGTTCAATTCATTGGATTCCCCATAGCCACTGCACTGATTTCTCTATGGTAACATTAAGTTGCCGGTAATTACCTATTCCGACCTGAATTATAAATTACCCTAGGGATCCTGCTTCAGCACTAATGTATGGGAAACACTTCAGAGACTCTGGTTAGCAGGCCAGCCGACAATTTACTCCAAATTCTTCTGCTTCAGTTATTGTCACAACTTTGCCAATCCCTTTCATTCCCTTTCCTCTCGACATGACGATGCTTAGGCTTGCTTAAAGGCACAGTCCACGATAAAAATGGCTTTTGGAATATCCTGCCAGGATAAATCTGTGGTCCCCTAGTACACCATATGTGGCGCTATCGGTCCGGAAAACGGCCTGGATGGGGCCTCATAGAGGCCCAACTATTGTCTCGTGTGTCTGGGCGGACGAGTCTCAACGGCATTGTGGAGACTGCACTATGCTCAAAGGAACCCACGTTGGAAGTTTATACAACTTGTATGATCCATAGCGACAGTGAAAGGCAGCTCTGGACAGTTTTGGCTTGACGTAGTCAGCTCTTGCGCAACTGCAACAACTGAAATCTCGTCCAAATACCCGGGTCCGGGAACTTCTCCCCTAACACGGCGTCGCGCACGCCGCACCC
>UZAF01018040.1:5698-37886 GCA_900617895.1 Haemonchus placei | reverse complement strand
GAGTACAGGAGGCAAAATGGGAACAGTGATGGTAGCTGACAGGACGAGATCCCGCCCACAAGGGTTGCGACGTGAGCAAAAGCTTTTAACTCGGTCTGGTTTAACCTTAGATGGGTCACTATTTTCGAGATGAGTAGCAACAGGTCAAGACTTTCGATTATGTGCATAAGCATCGACACATTTTGAATATCACTCCCATGCCCTGCAAGCTTCTGTCAAGTTTCGTGTTCCGAAAAGTATCATTTTTTCAAAGAGGGAGCGAGCGGTTTGTCGATTATCACAACTTTGTCAAGGAAGGGAAGCCCGGCGGTAGCCGGCGACCCGAGTGGTATTTGTCATTTTTCTTATGGAATTGAGAACACTTATAATGATATATTGCGATAGCGCCATATCGTTCCGTCCAAAAATCTGCCCAGTGTCTGCTGGAAATTGCGTTTAAATGCAGTATTACGGTAAACCATTCGTCGTTGAGATATCCTATCTGGATCGGCGTCAGTGTCGACGTCACTGTGCTGATCATTTTGTCGTTTTACAGAATGGCTAACAAAAGCACCTAAAAGTTTAGTGCCCACCACTGATCACTTTGAGCCAGCTTTCTCTTGTTGCTAGGCACCAATCAGCTCTACTTTCATGGAATAGGTGGTACCATCGTCTCCTGTTTTTCGAGAAGATAAATCATAGATATTTCTGTCCGATCAAAAAGGTTATCTCATCTCTATGGAACATAATCGATGGTGGTTGGAAGAAATCGAAGTAAGCTATAACTGTTCAGTTCGATCCATGATGAGCCCCTCGCGATGCTATTCCTCATACCGTCTTTATATGGGGCACTAATGTGATGTTTGCTCATGCGCTACATTGTAAAGAACCCTTACGATTTGTATCGGAGTGCCATTATCTTGAACAGAGTGGTCATTCTTATGAACAAACCGTTCACTGTCATCGCGCGAAAACACAGACTCCGGCGTACCTCTTATCTGGAATGATCTCTGCAGTCTGGTACTTTTCTATTGACGGAAGAGCTTTTTTATTGTGGTAGTTCGTGCATATATAACGAGCTGAGTGTACCTGATGGTTTGCCTATGTGTATATGTGATGTGTGTGGTGTATGTATGTGGTGTGTGTTGTGTATTAGTTGTTTGTGTAATGTGTGTTTACCGAAAATTCATATCTCTAGTGACTGTGGAACTACACATGGGAGCTCTGGTAATGGTGACAAGAGCAGACTCCCTCCGCAAGGGGCAGGGCGTGAGCGGAAATCCTTGGTATGAATTTAGACTTTCAAGTTTGGTAGGAGTATAGGCATCCTTATGGGAAATTAATGATAGGTGGGTGGACTAGGCTTCGCCCACAATTGGCAAGGTGTGTCCGAAAATTTTTAATTGAGACATGGGACTTCAAATTCGGTAGGAGTGCTTCATTGTAGAAATGAGCGCAATCCGAGTCATTTTGCGTAGTCAAGTTGAATAAAGAGGGATTTGAACTATTACTTTTACACACTTGAGTTGACTAGGATGACGCTCATGACGCAAGGCGCTATAGAAGTGTACCGGGTGGGTGATCGTGGGTCGCACGATTCCGTGTGTTTGTGTGTGACTATGTATATATGTGTGTGCTTGTGTGATTGAGCCGGAATTTAAACCTTCTGTTCTACTGTATCAGAGCATTCGGATTTGGGAGGGACAGTGACGACACTCAGTTTCACACAGAAAGGAGGAGACCCCTGCGCAAGGTGGGTCATCCGACTTGTTCAATAAATATCTGAACAGCTTCTATTTTACCTTTTTATGCAGGTCTGGAACTTCTCTTCTTGATTGTTCGAGTCGTGGTATCTTTTGCGAATGTATCCTCGATCACTTCGACTACCCAGCCTAAGTGACTGCACAAGTCAATCACAGAGTGCACTTCGCGCTTTTTCAACCTATCAGCCACTCGATTGACGTAGTTGCACATGGTGTCCTTTCTGGTATTTTCGTGCGGATGTCCTCCATTGAGGGTTCTCCCTTACTGAAAGATCTCAGCAGGCTAGCGACGAGGCTATGTAGGGGTCTCTAGGTGCTGGGTATGGGAGTAAGTCGCCCCTCAAAAATTGCTGGTACTTGTCCAGAGACACGAGTGGATTGAGAGGATGGACTACCTTTATCTGCTGTGCTGGATTGATGTACTTTCTGTATCTCGCAAGTGTGTCCACGCATCAGTGTGTGGGGGGGGAGGTCTGCGGGTGTAGTAGAAATCCTGTCCACCTACTCAGCCTGTAGCTTGCATTGGAATGGCTGAAGTGGAGAGCGTTTCAGGTCGCTTCCGGAAACGAAACTCCTCGCTCATTCTGAAATAGCCTGGCTAGCCTCAGGAGTCAACCCAATACTCACCTTGGAGCTTGGCAAGCTACTCGTGGGTACATATACGCCGGGAACAGTATTATAAGTCGACCTCATTCCCTCAAACCCGAAGGAGCCCTCAGTAATCGGTAGCATTGGGGAGGACCACTTGAGAGAGACTGCCGAAATCTCAGCCAAAACAGACTGCCCATAAAGTGAAAAGCTAAGATGGCAGTCTGCTATTCCAACGCACAAACGCTTGCATTGGAAGCATGTGTCAAATCTCTGATGATGCTAGCCAGGGAGATCAGGTACGACGTCATCGGACTGACCGAGACGATAAGGCATTGCCCGTTGCATGCTCTATTCGAGCCCGTAGAAGATTTGTTTATTGGAACATGCGAAAGCAGGGCGTCGACGTTGTAGGTGTTGAACTTGGCCCTGAACGTTGCTTCATACGAAAGCATGACAACCGAATCGTACGTTTGCAACTGAGGAGATGTGGCTCGACCCCTGTTCTGATAATCCTCGTTGCCTACGCACTAAAATCAACCTACGAAGAAGAGGAGCTAGAAGCGTTTCCTGTGGGCTTGTAAAGGCTCTGCAGAGAGGATCACACTTTAAGGTGATTTCCCAAATCGACCCCAGGAGATGATGATTTCACATCGGGACGCACAGAATGGAATTGAATGAGCATTGTGAAAGGTTGTTGAAGTCCATCATGTCGGCCGACATTATCCATGGTAGCTCGCACTTCCAGAGACCATCTTTGCGATGAACATGGGAGTCACCTGTTGGGCAGTTGCATAATAAAATAGACCACGTTATCTTGAATTGACTTTTGCCTGACTGACGTCGCTTTTGTTCCGAAGTTCTGGAATTGGTCTATCGTTTCCTCCGCGCTAGATTCTGCCACTCAGTGCATGAAGAGAGAGAGCCGTGAAGTTCAAAATACGAAGCCCCGGGACGCTCATCAACTAGAACCACTTCGCTTCCCTTGCGAGTAAATGGGAAGATTCCGCTATCGACAACATCAAAGAAGAGTTTAATCGGCTGTCGAACATCTTCACGATAGTGCTAGGAAAGCAGAGAGTCTACAAGTAGCCAGGAGAAGATTCTCTTGGAAGACTTTCGAGCTGATACGCAAGCGTGGAGTCGCGCGAGCTACAGGCAATCATCAACAAACGTGTGAACCTGCGAAGCTTGCAGAGAAGTGATAAGGAAGATTTGAAAGAGAAAAGAGGAGCAGTGCTGACTGAAGCTGCCGAGGCCGAAAACAGCAATTGTGAAGTCCGACGGAGCTTTGCCATTCACAGACCCAAAATGACTTTCCTTTGTCGTCCTGACGGAACACTTACTGCATCTCGAAGGGCAATTAAGAACGTTATCTACGACCCTATCCGGACTTTTCGACAACCACTTCTGGCTACCATCTTAGGCAAGACAATATATCACTCCGAAGACGAATGTAGGTCCTCCCTTCCGGACTTCGGCATGTCATCATGTTGGTGACGATTTGTACGGCAGATCAATCCATAGCATCTGGAGAGTTTTCCTCCTTACGTTGTCTTCAGAAATTTGGCTAGGCTTTTCACGCGGTATCTGTTAGAATGCAAAGTGCCCACTCGTGGAAAACTAGCAAGACTGTATTTCTGTATAAGAAGAGAGATCCCGCCGATATTGACAGCCACCTTCTTATCTGCCTGGTGTCCATGATCAACAAGCTTTTTACACGCGTCATGACCAACAGGATTGGTAGAATAGTAGATGAAGGGCGGTATGCGGACAAGCGAGCACATAGATACAAGACTCACTGAAGTGTCGCAAGAATACAGGATGGCGTTATGTCTGACATTCACTGACCTGGAGAAAGACTTTGTTACTGTCGGGACAGAAGCAGCAAACGAAGCCTTGGGCAGTCAGGGTGTTCCTTCTCAGCTTTTCGATGGATGCTCCGTGAGCTCTGTTACCACTTACAGCGGAAATTCTGTCATTCTATTTATAAGGAAGTTGTCAACGTGAAAGAGGATTCGGCACGCCGTTTTATGCCATTTCGCCCAAAGTTTTCAGTGCCGCCCTGGAGAGCATGCGTTATTTAGGATGGGATGACTTAGTGCTGATGATCGACGGCGGGTCCGAAATCTTCTACCCGCAGACGGCGTCGCGCTCGTCGCACCCGCTGCGTATCGCAGGATTGCGATGGAAAATTGGAGCGCGCAATTTGTGAGGTGGGGAGTCTTCACTCCCACTGCAATCTTGATCATCGCTAGTGTAGGAGACATTCTAATCAATCAAGTCTAATAAACATAAAAACGAAAAAGAAACAGGCAAAAAACGATCACATCCAATGAAAAAGAAAGTCAATCAATAAAAAATACTGCGTCTTATCGATTGGCGGGGAGGTGGGTGATTACGGTAACTGCAGTGACATTTGCCGCGTGCCGCAAGGGAGAGTTCCGCAATCGGGAGAAGTTACGTAACCCATCGACGGCGGTTACTTACATTACGTGTGCTTCAATATCGAGGGAGTAATGAAGAAGGCAAAAACTTATGGTTCCGAGCTCACCTTTTCGACACTGCGGTCCTTCCTGTTTTACGTACACCTCGGAGACCTGGATACTACGAAAGCTGGATGAGCATGCTGTTTGTGTCACTCAACGCTCTCTGGAAAGGGCAGTGCTCAAATTTTTCTATTCACGCAAGTGCAGAAGGAAATTCTTAGCTCCGAAATCCGCCAACGAACAATGATCAGGGATGCTTTGCTCACGCCAAGAAATCAAAGCTTAGATGGGCCGGACACGTTATGCGATATTGTGATACCGTCGGACCAGGACGAATGTCAAATGAACATCGGGACGGTCGTCAGCGTGATGATCAGACTTCTTCACGAGAGCTCCGAACGAAAGAAATGCTGTGCGTCGTGTCCTTCAAACGAAGAGGATTCACCCACTAGACCACGATGGCTCGTGACAGGGACGAATGGGGACGTTACTGGTTAATAATCGAGCAGATCGATGATCAATGGGACGACAAGTGATAAAGGTAAATGTTGCCCAGCGCTTACGATTCGAGTAATGTTGGTTGTAATTGTGTGTATCATATATTTTCTTGGGACTTGATGTTGGAAGTGGTCTCGACGAAATGTAGGCTCGGCTCGGCTTCTGTTTTTCTTTGCTTTCTTCGGGTAAAATTTTGAAGAAACCCATAATCATTCTTAAATGTGAGTCAAGTTTTCGAGCTCGCAGAGGATTTTCATAGCTCTACGAAGCGTAATTCAATTTGTATACGTCCGAACGCATGAAGAACGTTGGGAATGTGGTAGAATCGTACGGTTTCTGGCCCTCGGAAAAAACGACGCTGAATCTTTCTTCTCCTACATACATTAAAGGCAATACTAAGAGTCTCGCTGTCGTAACTTAAATTGCAGTTGAGTATGCGCTTGGTGGCTCCCAACTTTACACATCTTAACTAAAACGCTTAAGTTCTGGAGGGAAATTCACGTTCAAAGATTTATTCATGGCTATTCAGATTTCCCATTTTTTGAGGATTCACATTGGCTGAAAAGCACCGGCTCAATATGAAGCACCAAGGTGAAACATTAGCTGTCTTTGGTAAGGGGAACGCATGACTGGACGGACTCTTCATGCATTCATGTCAACCGAAGAATTCGTCTTAAAGAATTCGCAGATGGCTGCATGAAAAGAGAAGAAATGCATTCTCAATAAGTTATGAGAATCACTGACAGTAGTGGGAGAATATTTCATGGCAGGTGGTTTGATTATCAGAAACAGCTGGCTCGCGCAACACGTACCTGATTTTGCCCCTTCCTAATACGTAGGAATTCCCATCCAACACTGAACAGATCAGCTTCAAACGTATCGAATCAGCATTTATAGTCAATAATTTTGCACATCCAACAGTGATGTAATTCCCCTTTATCTTCAGTTACAAAAAGCTGCACAAAGGAAAAACATGAGACGTAATGTCAATTTTCCACCCTTTTTCGAACGCGAAAAAAATTTGATCTTATGCAATTACTTCTTATAATAAGCACAGTCCGTGTTTTTGCTTCGAAGTACTCGGAACTTGATGCGTGGGTACGTTGGAACATATTATTGGCTTCCAGAAAATGATATTGCAAAAAATCTCGGCGAGAGAATCGGCCATTGTGAAATTTTCGGCAGATACTTCCCGCAATATAGAGGATATCGAAAGATGCCACTAGTTCCTCAAAAATCGATAAGGGCGCGTTACCAGATACCTCAGCAGGCCAATAGTATAGTACCCGTCGAATGCCTGCCTGAAATTTTCATGCACTTGCTGTACGAATTGATTGTAAAATGTCATCCACGTCGTTGGAGAGCGAAGTCGTATGGAAGCACCATTAACCTAAATTGTCATTCCGCAGTGATCCGCGGGTGGAGGTCTGGTACTTTCCCAGACCGTTCGCAGGTTTGCACGCAGCGAAGGTTTTCTGCAGTTATCATGATCATCCTTTGAGAACTCAAATTTCACCCATACACTGCGTGCTCAGACATGCACAAGGTGCGTCGACACGTAAGAACAGTTGTTGTAAAAAGGACTATATTGGGGAAACAGGCAGGCCTCTTGGCATCAGGATAAAGGAGCACCTGAATGGCATGCAAAAGTCGAGAACAGCTACTTCTCTAGGAGAACATAGGGTACGATGTCATGGGAACATGAGGTTCGAGGTGACGGACACGATATTATCACGTGAATCCGATATTGCGGCGCGTCGAACCTTAGAGGCCTTTTGGATCATGGCTGAGGCCCCTAAAATTAACCGGAGGGAAGAGTGCGTGGCGATTACCACAGAGCTGGCGCCCTTTGCAGCACTATGCGGCTTTTGACCTACGCTGTCGATCCCCCGCGGGGTCCTCTCGGCGGGGCGGGCTCGGGGGCTTATACAATGACCGATAGGAGTTGATTCGGAGGGGGTCAGCGGCGCACTCGGCCTTGTGTGGCCTTTGGGGAGGCTTGATCTACGTGACCAGCTCCTAGGAGTTCCCTGAAGCAAGTTGACCTGAGGCTCACCCTATTTAAACCGCAGTCCTACCAGCTTGGGGTAGTCGGTGGACCACAAAGGTCGACAATCCCACAGGTTAGTTAACAACTTCCGACTTCCTGCTTGTCCACGCTTCCAGGCTCAAAAGAAGGTGAAGGCACCGAAACATCAGCCTAATAAATATTGTTGCAATCTCGGTTTAACGGCTCAAAAGAAAACCTCAGAACTGTAAAGAGGCATGCCGAGATTCATAGAAAGTTGCACTGGACAACAAATAGAGCCTAAAGAGATGGAGCAGTGATCATTTCCACCAACGTGCTCCTGGATCCCTGTACACTTTGAATTTTTCTCTAGAGTTTTGGACCGTGATTGCATACTTTGCTTTTGACGTTAAATGCGTCATGGGCGTGCAGTGGCGGAATTGCCGACACGCTATTTTAAGGGATCTGAACTTCTTTCATCTCATCTTCCTTTACCTCTTAGCTGTACTTTTCTTCAGAAACTAAGATACCTCAATTGCTAGGATAGGCGAGGAAGCTATATTAGAGCCACCCATTTCCGAAAAAAAGCTGTACAGCGTAATATTATTCTGATATTCATGGTACAAACAACATAGTGGCCTGAGTCAAGCATGACATTTTTTCGGCTGCCGAACCTTTGACCGCCGACTAAGACGTCTGTCCCAGTAGTCAGGCAATAGATACTGATCGTTGTAAGGAATATGTTACGTTTAAGTGTCATCTATTTTTTGTATGCTATTGTATAACGCTTGGGCCCAATCACTACCTTTCTAGAGTACTGATCATATTATAGATAGATGGTATAGCATGTCACGCTTACACAACAATTTTTTCCAATTTTAGTCTTTCAACTGCTGGTCTACTCACTCATTGAGCTACTAGTGAGAGCTGGAGAATCATCAGTAAATAAAATGACATGATTTATGACATGGAAGAGCCTGTTTCCGCAGCCTTTTTCCTAGTGCAGTTTACTGCAGGCAGCGAAATTTAAACATGAGTTCAGCAAAATATACTTGGTTATATTCTTATTTCCTCTACACATAGCCGGTCGATAGAATACCTCAGTTTCTTTCAGTTGTTTTTCATTTCCTTTACAATGCTTTACAATGCTGCAAGGGTAAAGTATAATAGCTCGCAATCTGAGCAGATTGATAGAGCATGCCAAGGCTGATTATTGTTACTGGCTTCTGAATTGCTGTCAATTCAGCACGCACCATCGTTGGGCTTTCTGGGATGTAGACAAGCTACATCGGTAACGAGGATTACAGTAGTCGGAGTTTTTTTGGATCATAAAGAAGGTGAATAATACGAGATGCAAGAGGGTTGATGATGGACTACAGCAGAAGATCCTCTTGGTCCATGAAGTATAACACTAATGCTTGAAAAGTGTTACCTCAGTTATCAATTCCAGAGGTGAAAGCGTATTGTATTTTGGGAAACGGAAGGGAGAAGGCTCGCACATTTTCCGCGGAAGGAAGGGGTGAAATATCATGGAGAGAACAATTTGTTTTTCACAGGTTTGTCTAGTACATTCAATAAAGTATTACATTCACCCACATAGAGCACGAATCCTATGATCCCTTCAGATCCTCACACGCAAAATACTTTGTGATAGAACTCTGGAGTGATTTAACGTCACCAGGATGCTTGATGATATCTCGCACACGATTTGCTGCACCAGTTGATAATGATATTCGTGAGCTCCTTTTGAAGCTGTGTGACTCGTTCGGAAAAACGTTAGGTTACTTGAAAGTAATTGTGGCTGCCTTTGACGATCCAATGTATTTATAATTGTTCCAGTTGTGATAAATATTGGACGAAGGTGCTAGCCTCGGAGGAATTTTTCGACCTCGGTCGAATACATTTCACGTTATTTTGGGCCGCCCAAAAGAGAAAGAGCAGTGTCGGCCGAAACTGCAAGCCGCATGGAGGGATTGCGACCCCGGATACCACTTTAGTAGGTCAGCCAACATGTTGGTGTGTCCTAATAAATATCGGCAGCTGTGGGGAAGGGGCAGATCAAGGGGAGAAGATTAGAAATAGCAATAGCAAAAGAAAAAGCTGAGTAAAATAAGGTAGAATAAATACATTTGTACACTGTATAGGGTAATCAGTAGTGGTAGTGCTACCCTAACAGGGAAAGCACCTTTTAGGGAACGAGTGGTTGCTCATTAAGGTTGCACTTGACACGGGCGTTCTCCAGACTACCCCAAAGTAGCTGACATTTGGAAAATGTCGTCAAAATCAAATCAGTCTCATAGTATCTACTTATACATCAAGCTATAATCAGTCAATTCACGTCGTAATTCTAGCGATTCGCCGAGCAATTTGAGCGACTTGAAACGTAAGCAGGGTCATCTTTTCCACACGAAACAGCGATAAGCATAACTTCTGCACCTTTTCGAGTGTGTCAATAAGCGACTGCTTATATTGGAACCGAATAGTCGAGCAGTACTCCATAATTGGCCTAATGTGGAGATAGAACAAGCGGAGAAGGAGTGAAGGTTTTGCGCTTAGAAAGACTTCAGGATGAATTTTGATCTGGCACTTGCTCTATCACCAATGTCATGTATGAAGCTCTCGAAATCAAAGTTTTCACTTTTTGCGACGCCCAGATTTCGAATGAGTCTAACTTGTGTCAGCCTGGAGTCACACATTGTGAAGGTAAAGTCAGTGTGGTTTTTACCTACCCCCAATACAGCAGTTTTCTGGAGATTTTTACTCTCATTTCTTAGGCCAGCAGTCAACACAGTCTGTAGCGACCTGGAGTTCATTGCTGTGTTCATTAGTGAATACTTTTGATCACCAGCAAATAAACTGCAAAATGCCTCTGAGAAAATGGAGTCAACTAGGTCATTTACGTATATAATAAACATCAAAGGTTCAATACAGTTGTCTGTGGTACACCACTAGGAGTGGCTGCTTTCATAGTCCGCCGGCGTGCCGGCGTGCCAGCCGAGGCAGTGCCAGGGGAGAAGAGGGAGGCAGACTGTCGGTCGATGCGGTCGCGTCGCGCCCAACCCCCTTTGAAGGGCTGAAAACAAAGGAAAACAATACCAAAAATCATTTGCACAAGCCCCTGATTGTTTGGTTTCTGGTCTTGTTTTTCTTTGTTTTCAGCCCTTCGAAGGGGCTTGGGCGCGACTCGACCGCGTTGACCGACCGTCTGCCTCCCTCCTCCCCCCTAGCACTACCTCGGCTGGCACGCCGGTACGCCGGCACACCGGCAGACTATGAAAGCAGCCAGTCCGCCGGCCGGCCCACGAGCGAGCGAGCGAGCGCGCTGGCCGGAGACGGCGCTAACCATTTGACCTTCACTTTCCAAACAAATGAGCGAGCGATGAGCGTGGCTGATTTGTGAATTGTCCCAAGCATTGTTATAGTTATAGTTTATGGTACAAGTTCCTGAGGTAAGTGGTATGAAGTTCAATAACTTTTTCTCTATAGGAAAATCGCTATTTCTTACATAATATACGTTCCATTATTTTGCTAATAAAGCTATTCAAGCGAATGACCTGCATTTGGCAACATCGTTATCACAACCCTTTTTGAAAACCGGTTTGAGAAATCTAGTTTTTCATAACCTACATGGTGCGTCAAAACTTCTGGCAAAGCCCGTTTCAGGCTTCCTATAAAAAAAAAACGAGGCCTTCGATCTCGACAGGATCAGTGCCACTATTTACTGCAAGTCGTCTTCTATACATTCCATGAATGGGCCGTTCTTGAATATGCCATTCTGCAGAATGGTGACAAGCAAAGACCAACGAGCTTCCATCCTGCACCTCCATCTGGCTGGATGCATGGCAAGGACCATCTTCAAACAGCTCCAGATTCCCTTAAGAACCGTGTACAACAACGTCAACAGGTACAAGACGACAGGAAATAGGGAGGACAAGCCCAAAAGTTGAATTCTGAGGAGTGCAACGACAAAGGAGATCGTGAAAGTCATTTGAGAGAAAATCCGCACCCTCGTAGGTCCAAGAAAAAATGGCTTTTGAGGTGGGTATTTCTTCTCGATCTGTTGAAGGATTGGCTCCAGCCACCTCCGACTTCGCTCTTATAAAATTAGAAAAGTTCACATGCTGACTGAGCATATGAAGAAAACTAGGCTAGAAAGATGTAAGGAGCTTTTAGAGCGATTTTCGCAAGCACGGCACAGCAACATCCTTTCCGCTGACGAATGTCTGTTTTCAACAGATCTATTTCTGAACACCCAAAACGATGGGGTTATAGCGGGAGACCATACAAAAGCCAGCCAGCATGGAGGGGTCGCTCAGTGATCTGCACACCACAAGTCGTTGATGGTTTTTGGGGCAATCACATCGGACGGCAAGATGCCCCTGATTCTCTCGGAGAAAGGGTTCAAGGTGGATAGCAAGACCTACTTAAAAGTCGCGTTGAGGAAGGAGGTACTCTCCTGAGCAAAATCCCATTTCGGCAGCCGAACATGGACTTATCAACAGGACTCAGCCCCAGCACACAGGTCCAAAGTGATACAGGACTGGTGCGCAACGCACTTCCCAGACTTCATCTCGTCGGACGATTGGCCCCCAAACAGTTCAGGCTCAAATCTATTGGACTATTCCGTGTGGCCAGTTCTTAAGACGAAAGCCTGCTCTACTGAGCATAGAAGTTTGGATGGTCTACGTGCAACCCCCGTTGAAGCATGGGAGGATCTGGACGAAGGCTACCTCCGTGCCACCGTCGACGCACTTCCTAGAAAAATTTCAGCCTGTATTCACCCAAAAGGAGGCTATTTCGAGATCTAGGTTGTTTTTGTGATCTATTATATGGCTGTTGGTAAATGCTGTTGGAGTAGTATCATGTATCGATCGTTTTGTCCGTTTTTACGATCATATTTACCATTGCCAGAACTTTTGCCGCGCCCTGTAGGTACATCGCCATGGAGGTAGTGATGTCCGTTCCTCCAAGGGTTGCCACTGGGAACTGCTCACTCTGCGGGCTGAACTAATCGCGGACATTCGAGTGCAGGCGACAGGCACCCGTGACAGGCAGGCCTACGAACACCCCCCCCCCTCCTGTCACATCAAAAATGTTAATGTCACTTAAAGTATCTCGATGTAATGCTACGGCGTCCGCGCTCGCAAGGTCTGGTGAGTGTGAAAAATATGCGAGGGTCTACGGTGCAAGGACGTCATCGGGGGGCTACTAGGCTAGTCCAAAAGTCCCGCAATTTAAGAAACTCGCGTTGCGACGTTAAATGTTGGCACGATGAGGAGACGCTCGGAGCGGAGAGAGGTAAAGGAAGCCTCAGGACGTTGGCAAATCAATTTTTGTGCCGTGCAGGAAACGAGGTGGTCTTGCCACAAGTCGAGGGATATTGACTACGGCTTCGAAGCCATTCCCTTTGGTGGTCCTAAGGCCAACAGCGCGTCGGAATGATTGTCTTCGAACGCTCCCCTGATCCGATAGTAAGAGTGGAACGCTCTGATGCTCGCTTAACGAATACTATTGTCGTAATCGGAAGCCAAAAAACTATTTCTTCTCCGTGTATGCTCCACAGACTGGATACCCTGCGCAGACCAAGGACAAGTTCTGGAATGTGCTAGACGAAAAGACAGCTGAAGTATCGTCACAAGAAGCAGTTGTTGTCGCAGGTGACCTCAATGGTCATGTAGGTACTCCGAAGGACGGTTATAGCTGTCGTGGTGGTTTTGGCTATGGGTCACGTAATACTGATGGCGAGCAAATTCTTTAATATGCAGACCCGCATAATCTTGCCATTGTAAACACGAAATTCCGTAAACATGACTCTCATCTCATCACCTTCTATAGCGGTGAAAACAGAACACAAATTGATCTCGTCCTCGTCAGGCACCGCGATCAGGGCTCATAACAGACGCGAAGTTCGGCATGACCAAGCCTTGACGACAAAAGATTGACAAGCAAACATGGCTGGGGACGAATCATGTCAGGGATGAGGTACGTTAGAAGAAATACCACGCATTCCTGTCAGAAAAGGCAGCTGCTAACTGGCAGCGCCATCCGATCGTGACGAAGGAGGCAAAGAAGGTCTTTGCTTCTGAGAAGGCAGCTCGTTTTGCTGTGCTGAACGAGAAGCTCAAGTCTCGCGACGGTGAGCGGTATGTTTACCAACTCGCAAAGATCCGCCATCGCCAGACTGGGGACATTGGACAAACTTTTTTGGCATAAATAGCGAGAACGGCCACCTCCTGACGGACCGCAAGCAAACACTGAAACGATGGCGAGTGGACTTCGAAAACATCTCGACAGTCAAATTTGCTCATCCCGCCATCCCTTGCGCTCCTCCAGTATACGGCCCTGTCCAGAAGATAACTGTGAGGAAGACAATTAGGACTATGGGGGAGGATGAAATCAGGCAAGCAACTGGTCCTGGCGATTTAGCAGCGGACTTGTGGAAATCGAAAGTCTGGAATCCTGCAGCATGGTTGACGGAATTCCCCAACCAGGTCGTTGCAAGAAGAAGGTGCCTGAGAGCTGGCAACAGAGCACGACGATTCCTATCTGTAGAAAGAAGGGCAGTCCGGGAGACTGCGCTTGCTACCGTCCAGTTCGCCTGCTCTCGCACAGCATGAAAATCTTTGAGCGAATTGTGGACAGTCGTATCCGCGACATCGTCGAGCTGGCCAACAATCAGTGTGGTTTTGTGTCTGGTTGCAGCACCATTGATGCGATACACGCCACACGCATTCTACTAGAAAAGCATCGCAAAAAACAAAGACCGGTACTTGTATCTTGTCTTTCTAGGATTGGAGAAGGTTTTCGATCGTGTTCCGCGTGACGTTATATGGTATGCCTTACAACAGCATGGCGTTTCTGAAGAGCTCATTGAGTGGGAGTGCATCCTTTGCACTAGCCCAAAGGGCCGAATGCAAACGGCCGCGACCATATTTTCCCATCTCCGTCAGAGTAAACAAAGGCTCTGCGTTATCCCCACTACTTTTTGCTGTCGTCATGGATGCCGTTAGAAAAGACCTCCAGAAGCCGGTTCCGTGGACGCTTCTTTATGCTGATGACGTGGTGCTCGCCAAAGAAGAAAAAAGAGCGCTCAAGTCACAGGTGCAGACCTGATCTGGCTACGTTCGGGCTCAGGTTAAACGTCAAAAAGACTGAGTACTTGACCACTAATTCGAGCAAGCCAGGCTCTATTAAGTTCAATGGCACCGAGCTAACACGGACAACAACCTTCAAGTACCTTGGATCGGCAATTGCGTCTGACGGCAGCCTGGGTTTTGAAACGAATTCTCGCGTGAATGCAGAGTGGCGCCCAATGACTGGCGTACTCGGCGATAAGAACATCCCTGAGCGTCTCAAATCAAAAATCTAGAGAACCGTCATCCGGGCCGTCGCGATTTACAGCGTTGAGAGCTGGCCTATGACCAAGGAAGTAGAAGCTCGTCTCAGTGTGATGGAGACCAATATGCTGCGCTGGACAGCCGAAGTAACACGACTAGACCGCATAAGCAATGACGTCATCAAGGAGCGAGTCGGTGTTGCGCCCATTGTCGTTAAAATGCGCGAAGCCCGTTTCCGTTGGTATGGTCATGTTTTCCGCGCGGATGAAGACAATGTTCGTAAGATCGGTCTCAACCTTGATGTGTCCGGAAAACGGCCTAGAGGACGCTCAAAGCAGCGATGGCTCGATACATTGCCCGAAGACCTCAAAACGGTTAACATTCACCCCGATCGAGCGTTCAATCGAAAGAAGTGGCTTCAACATGTCAGAAAAGCGGGCCCGTCTAAATGCGTGACAGGCGCTAAAGAATAAGAAGAAGAAGAAGAGGTACATAGTCATGGGGCAAGGTTGTGTTGAGCGATACTATTAGTAGAACAGCAAACCAGCAGCATTTTTTTAACATATGGGATGTGGTTGGGAGAAGTGGATAGCTGTTAGGCACACGTCGCAGTACGCTGTAAACAGCATCACTGGACACGTCAACCCAGTCCAGAGTGTCTTAAGGCAAGGAATGAAGGTAGCGTTCGATACTCGGTGCTTCATGGACTGACTGAAAACGGCAAAGAGATTCGCTTTGGAATAATCGTTTACGATTAAAACTCTCTTCCATGGAGCCGCCCGACGGTCTGCCACCTGAACGTGGTGGTAGGGTGGCGTTTGGCTTGTAGGTATGTCCGATTTTCAGAAGTTCTTATCACAAGCTTCAATGCAGAATGCAATCGCGTTCGAAGCTGTGGCCAGGTAGACGTGCGAAGAACTGGACTGATGGCGGCCCCCTTGCTTGAATTCCCCTTGTCCGTCCGCCCAAGGTCGCGGTTGAATTCGTTCTTCACGCGTTATGTTGCGCACAGCAAGCCCCGGTACGTTACGTCTAGGTCATTGCGTTCTGGATTAAGGACCAGGACTCGCTCGGGGAAATATCCGCCTACCAAAGGGGAGGCGTCCTGTCGCCCTGCCACATGCTCTGGTCACTACCATCAGATGTCGACTTGTATGATCCAAAAATTTCGCCGCTTAAATTCCCTACTGGTCGACGGAGTTTTGCGTTGGAGCTTTCATAATTTTTTAGTTACCATTTATAAATATCTATATATAACTAATAGTTCAACGACACGTCTGCATGTCTAAACGGCTAAGAGTAAGCCTCAGCTCTCTCTGATCCAGAATGGCTATAGCCACGATGGTGAAGACTCAGCACTGGCCTGGCAAGGCAGTGTTGAGACTCGAAGGAGCAAGCTTTCTAAAACAGCAATAAAGCAGCCTCAGTACCCCGCACACTGAACCCAGCCATCTCCGGCGTCGGACGGCACTGAGACCGGTGAGAGGCGAAGAAATCTCGGGTTGCGCAGGACGCCTTGGATTTCGGACCATGACAGTACTCCCTCTACGGAGACTGTTTCCTACTTTATACCTACAGCGCAAGATCAATTTATAAATATCATGTGATTGCGCTGCAAGAAACCATGAGCCGGAGGACCGACGTACGACGATTGAACGATGGGAACCTCATCATTCGTGGTGAAAAGCGGCGTTGGTTTCGTCGTGCACCCATCTGTCTCCTTCCCGCCGATTCTCACAAAGTCCTGTCTCCTCGCTTTGCCATACTACGCCTACAACATACAACAGTTATATATAAATATTTATATAAATGGTAATTAAAAAATTGCAACATACGCACCTAAAGGCCATCTTTATCGTCAACTGCTACTCTCCGCACTCTACAGCTGACGAAGTAGAGCTCGATGCGTTATACGACCAACTGGAGGGAATCATACACAACGAAACGTCCTTCTACAAATTCGTTGCTGGAGATTTC
This sequence comes from Haemonchus placei, assembly GCA_900617895.1. NCBI lineage: Eukaryota > Metazoa > Nematoda > Chromadorea > Rhabditida > Trichostrongylidae > Haemonchus > Haemonchus placei. The sequence goes on along the minus strand of UZAF01018040.1, from coordinate 21,247 downwards.
GACGCAAGGCTGGGCGAGGCACAAGAGAAGGAGCTTAGGATTGGAAAGTTCGGAATGGGGGACAGGAAACGGAAACCGTCTATCTAGACTCCTATCCGCGCCTCGACTCTTATCTGGAAACCCTTTCTTCCAGAAGAAGGAACATCGCCGCTGGACATGGGAGTCTCCAAATGGTAGAACTCATGCTGAACTGGACAACATATTAACAAACAGAAAGTTGTGCTTAAAAGATGTTGTTGTTTACCATCTTGCTGCAGTGGTTCTGATCATCGACTCCTTCGCGCTAAGATCAGATTCAGTCACAAGCTGCTGGAAAAGATCTCTCAACATCGCGCGAAGAGCTCGAAGCATGTTGTATACGACGGAGATGTTCTGAATGACGTCCTGTCCCGATATGACTGGCAGGTCCTGGATGACCCGACCGAAGACTACGACGCGCTGGTTCGGGGTCTCCTCACTTGTGCTGAACAGGCTAAGCTTCCGCAAGTGGATACCTCCGCTCGCATTTCAGATGCGACGAAGGATCTTCTCAGAACAAGAAGAAGCTTGAGGCTTGACCAGAACGTCACACATCTCGAAAGGCTGCAAGTGAGTATCAGCTGCGGGCAGGCAGTGCGACGAGACCTTCAGCTATACAGGGGGGGGGGAGCGACTACTGGAGGCAGCCTTGAACAGAACTAGTCTGAGAAAATGCCATCGGGATCTTCAGGACCACAGTACTCCACTTTCGTGCTTGAAGAAGGAGGACGGAACACTCACAACATCGAGATTTGAGATGGAGGAAGTTACACGGAGGTTTCACACCAACACGTACCGATCCATGCGCGCAAGAACCAAAAATCCCCACTAGCGGAACAGTTCCTCGGATTCTTCCTTCGGAGGTGAGACTTGCGATTACGAGCATGAAAACGGGCACAACTCCAGGTCCTGACAAGATCTCAGCCGATCTTCGTTGCTGCCGTAGTTCGCTTTCCCGCCCCTCGATCGGTGGCACGTCGAGACAATACAGATTGCTAATATTCGTTCTAGGACCCACACACAATCAGCTAATCGCCGAGTGATGAGGCGATGTTTTTCTCCCATTCTTTTTTCTCCTGTTTTTCTTTTTGCGGCCGCGATCCCTTAATTAATTTCCTACTTNGAAGAGGTGAGCTACTTTTGCTGTTACTAGGGTTTTTTGTTTATTCATGCTTATGAGTGAATGAGTTTTTGCTTACCATTGTCTGTTATTCGCACCAGGAGCCACACGCGCGCAGTGAAACACACTGTTTAGCTCGTCCAGACGCCCCACTCTTCTTCACTTTTCTGGTTTCATTCTCGTCCAGCCCCCTTTTTAACGGTATTTCGAAGCCTTTTTTCACTTTGGAAACACCGACTATTTTCGATCTTGTCGTCCATTTTTCATCATAATCTGGATTACCCGAAATTATCGTGAACTGTGCCTTTAATAAAGCAGGAAAGAAGGTAGGGCTGCGAATCAACCAAACAAAAACACAGTTTATGACTGGGACCAACGAAGGTCAATTTGGGATCAATGGTACACCTATCAAGGAAACCTATTCCTACGTGTATCTCGGGCGCTCCATGAGTATGAACAACGACATGAGGGAGGAACTGGTGAGACGGAAGAAAGCTGCATGGGCCGCCTTCGGACCTCTGAAAGAGGTTGCTGACCGTCTCGCCGACCCGAAACTTCGCGCTAGTCCTTTCGATTAAACCGTTCTTCTTGCCATCTGTTTCGGGTCGGAGACTTGGGTGACCAGTGCGTCCACGTCAAGGGATTTGAGCACAAGTAACAGAGCGCTCGAGCGATGTCTTTTGAGGTTCAATCGGCTCGCTCAATATCGAGCCGGACTCTGCAGCTCCGATATGCGCAGAATGTCTCGACTCCGCGATCCGGTGGAATACATGAAAAACGAAAATTTTGGTGGACCGATCATATAATGAGAAGAGGTGAAGACAGATGGACAAGGAGGACAGTGGAGTGGGCTCCCGTGGAATCTTTGCGATTTGAGGGTAGGCCTGCTGCGAGATGGGGCGATGTGCTTGTCGATCACGTGAAACAGCTGCGACAGCAACTGAACGACTCCTCACATCGTCATCTTCGTCGATTTCTGAGTCTACAGTGGATGGCGATCGCGAAAGACAGGAATGGTTTGTTGCTGATGCTCGCACATGAGTGAAGACGAGCCGTGTAAGTGTAAGTATGAGTACTCTCTTCCGTGAGATCATGTTCGGGATAATATCGAATAATTTCAGTTCTTTCCTGCAGTGGTTGGAGAAAAGCTTAGTATTTTTCAGTTGTGCTGATTTGTTTCCTGCATAACCTGGTGACGAAGAATTGCACGCTCAAGCTTACGAGCAACACTTATGGATCTCGAGTTTCGCGCTAATAAAGTTGAATTGAGGTGCTGAATTTCAGTCATCAGGCAATATGCATGCTTAGAATACTTCACAGTCTCCTCAAAGGCACACTTCATAATTCAGATTTTTTTCTTTTTTTCATGATTTTGCATAATTTCGGGTTATTCAGATAATGACGAAAGATGGAAAAGAAAGTGGTTATCAGTGTGATGGAAGCGAAGATGGCACGAGAATCGGTAATTTTAAAGAGATAAAAGGTTCCGAAAAATCGTTAAAAAACGGGGCTGGGCGAGAATAGGACCCGAAAAATTCCAGATGAGATGTTGGGACGAGCTATACAATGTGTGTCATTGCGTACAGCATTCAAAATCATTTGCACAAAGTAACAAAAACACTATTAACAGCTGAAATAACTCACCTTTCTCAGCATTGTAAGGTAGAAAACTTGAAAATGACCGCAGTATGACACTTCTGTAGGATTGCGGTGGTTTACAGAGCCCAGACTTGTTCTCGTACTTTACCTCGGTAGCTTTTCAAAGCCATAACTGACATCTCTACTTGTCAACATCCATTCTTAGGCATAGGCGACTTTAACCTCCCTGAGGTTATCTGGCGTTGTGATGTGAATTTCAATTCTGGTGGCCTTGCTGGCATTCCGCAGTTATATCAAAACAACAGTTTGCAGCAATTGGTTACTGAACCAACTATTTGTAACCACGTTTTGGACCTTTTGCTTTGTAACAGGTCGGACTTAGTACATGACCTGATAACAGGTCCACCGTTGGGATCTAGTGACCATTTCGAGATCCCTTTTTCCTGAGGCTTGCTAAGCATTCTATCTTGCCGACTTTCCGTAAGAAATTCACGAAAGCGGACTACTGCCTAATCAATACCTATCTTGCTGATGTAGGCCGGTTTGGATCGTTTCATTGCTGCAGCAATGGTAACGAAATGTATGAACTCTTTATTTTTGCCCTTAAACATACCATTGAGTTATTTGTTCCCATTTGCGAGGTTCTCGAGAATCAGCCGTCATTCCCTGAATACCTTGCGAGGTTCTCGAAGAAATGCTCCCATGCTTGGGAGAGTGCAATCGTATCCAAGGATCATGATGGCATGAACTATTATATACACCTGAAAAATCGTTTTCATAAAAAGCTCACGATGTAAAATTTGACGGGTAGAAAAGGTGATTGCTTCACGTAACAAATCCGCCTTCTATATAATCATATGTGCTAGGCCTAAATGTCGTGGTGATGTTTGCACACTCAAGGATTCTGAAGGTAATCTCGCCTTTTCTGACCAACCAAAAGGAGAGTTTTTGACAGATCATTTCGCACCAGTGTTCAATAGCGCTTGCTCATATCATGGCCGTCCCGTCTTTCCTTCTCAGGCTCGCTTCCCGTTAATGGGTCATCGTTATGGATTCAGGATGAAGAAATTTCGAACTGCCTTTCGAAGTGGCCCAATTCGTGCTCGCTAACCCCGGACGGGATCCCTCTTTATTTCTTGAGGCGTATATCGAGTGCTGTTGTCGGCCCTCTTAAAAAAATCATGAATCTGTCTCTTAAGAAAGGTGAAGTACCTCTCATTTGGAAGCATTCTTACGTTACCCCCATACCTAAGAAAATCCTTCACGATATAGTGAGTAACTGGTTATTGCCAGGTTGTTTGAGAAGATTATCGAGGAGAGAATCACAGATCATCTTGAAAAATAGCAAATAATCAGTCCTAATCAACATAGCTTTGTTAGACAGAAATCCACCGTGAGCCGTGAGAACGTTTCAAGTTTGTGTGCAGGACTCTGTTTCGGCAAGCATAGATGTCACTGGCGGCGTCCCACAAGGTAGTGTCCTGTCTTCTCTGCTGTTCAACATATAGACCTTTGAACTCAGCTCTCCAATTGCTTTGATAGGTGGGACTGTAAGATTTTTGCTGATGACCTAAAAATGTACAGGGTCTTTGACTCGGTCGAAGATCAAGCCCAGTTGCAAAATGCTATCGATATTGTCAGTGAATGATCTAAGACTTGGGATCTTCCTGTGTCAGTGGATAAAACTAAGGATCTTATCGTATCCCATTCCGCCAGTTGGTGCAGCTTCTTCCATATAGACGCAAAGCCCTACATACTGTAGATAAAACTACAGATTTGGGTTTCATTATTTGTCATTATCTTAGTTTTGACAAAAATGTGAGCGTGATTGTTAGCAAGGCTACCAACAAGGTTTACTACTTTTTTAAGGCGGTTGCCTGTAAGGACTCCGAGGTTCTCCTGAGTGCATTCAAAACGTACATTGGCCCATTGCTCAAGTGTGGGACTGTTATATGCTCTCGACACGAAATATCCATAATCAAGGCTTTTAAAAAAAGCCAAAATGACCACCAGAATGTTATCGTTTTCAGTCCATGATACTATGCGGAAATACCTAACAGTGCGACTAGAAATAAGATTCTCTACCTCCAGTCGCTTGAGAAACGAAGGAAAAAACATGACTCGATCTTACTATACAAGATTATTATGATTGTTATTGGCAAGGTTTCAGCAGATAAACACAAACTTTTTTCCTCAGGCGACTCTCGTGCTCGTGACGGAGGTATCACGGTCTTTATTCCTCTACCAAAATTTAGGTATAGAAGCCATTTCTTTTGTCACCGCGCTGGTATGGAGTTTGATAAAATTGTGAGGCAGCGTGGGGTACCTGAATCATACACTCACTACAAAAGACTGGTGACCCAATACTTACCACAATTTTTGCTCATCTGTTGTACCGTTAGTTTTTTGTATTTCTTTCCAATTTTTTGCTTTTACTTTCTCTTTGCATATGATTTTTTAAATACCCTACAAATTGATATTTTATCACAATATCTTGTGTTTTGATGCCATTTGCGTTTGAATTTTTCGGTGATTAGTTTTTGTGCTTGCTGATTTCATACTAGGTAACTCGTGTAATAAATCAAATCATATCAAGTGTATCAATTATCTGATGATGCAAGCTAGAGAGATCAAGTACGACGTCATCGGACGAGAGACAAGAAGGCATTACCCGTAGCATGCTCTATTGGAGCGCGGAGAAAATTGTTCCTTGAAACATGCGATAGCAGGGCGTTAACGGTGTAGGTGTTGAACTTGGCCATGAACATTGCCTCGTACGAAAGTTTGACAACCCGAATCGGACGTTTGCGACTAAAGAAATGTGGCTCGACCTCTGCTCTAATAATTTTCATTGCCTACGCACTAACATCAAACTACTAGGAAGAGTAGCTGGAAGCGTTTCATATGGCCTAAAAAGGCTTTGCAGAGAGGATCACACTTCAAAGCCATCGTCAGTGATTTCCAAAATTGACCCCCAGAAGATGATTAGCCTCATATCGGGATGCGCGGAATGGAATGGAATGAGCATAGTGAAAGGCTGTCCAAGTTAATCATGTCGACCTACACCATCCATAGTAACTCGCGGTTCCAGGAGCCCTCTAATTTGCGATAGAAATGGGAGTCACCTGGTGCACAGTTCCGTAATGAATTAGACCACGTTAACTTAATTATCTTAAAATAGAGGTTTTGCTTGACTCATGTCGTTGTTGTTCTAAATTTCTACACTGGATCGGATCATTGTCTCCGCCGCGCTAGTTTCTACTTTTCAGTTTTCAGAGAGAGCTGCGAAGTTAAAGGCACAGTCCACGATGATTTTAAGGCATCCCTCAGCCAAAAAGCGGGAGTGTAGAGTGGGAGTAGTTCATCAGTAGTTACGAAAGCGTGAGAATCCGCCGACTTCGAGAAAAATGAGGCTGCTCAAAGGTAGGGATCATAGAGTTTGAACGAGATCACCATGCGAAAATAACGTTGGAGTGGTATTCGAACTCGATTTCAGTTGTTGCAGTTGCGCAGAACTGCCTATATCAAGCCACCTACTGTACAGAGCTACCTCCCACTGGGTACCTGTGGGTCATGACAAGTTGTTTGAACTTCCTACATGTGTTCCCTTGTGATCAGTGCATTCTCTACAATGCCGGTGACACTAGTCCGAGGATACACACGGTACAATCTCTGAGACTTTTGATCGATGGAGAATGCAACCGGTTCATCGAAGATCCTCACAATAGTGCTAGGAGAGGATAAAGTCTCGAAGATATCTAAAAACGTCTCTCCTCGAAGACTCTTATGCTGAAACGCACGCGTGAAATCGCGCGAGCTGCAGGCAATAACTCGCCATCGTTCGAACCCGCGAAGCTATGCAAAGAAGCGATTTGAGGAAAGAAAGGAAGATGTGCGAGAAAAGGGCACCAGATTTGGCCGAAGCCGCCGGCCAATTAGCATTAGCAAAGCCCGCGGGAGCTTTGCCATTCACAAGCTCAAGATGACTTCCCTTCGTCGTCGTGGAACGATTACTGCATCTAGAATAGCAATTGAGAAGGTCATCTACGACTTCTAGTCTGATCGCTTCGACAGCCATGTCTACATGCCTATCTACTATCTCAGGTGGAACCGATATGTCGTTCCTTTAACTCTCTCTTCCGAAATTCTACAAGCCATCACGTCGATAAAGATTTGTACCGTGTCCGGTCCCAATAGGATCAGAGCAAAACATCTAGAGAGCCTTCCGCCCGTCATGGCAAAAGCTGTCGCTCTCCACGCGGTAAGTGGCTCAATGCAAAATGTCCTTTCCCTGGAAAACTAGCGGTACTGTGTTGCTGTAAAAAAGAGGATCCAGATGGTATTGGCAGTTATCGCTCAGTTTGCCTGCTGTCTTTAATTTTCAAGCTATTCACACGCATTCTCAGCAGAATCAGCAGATTATCACATGAAAGACTGCCATACAGCAAGTAGGGTTTCGGAGAGAATTCAGTACCATCGATCGCATCCACACCGCTGCAAGACTCACCGAAGTATCGCGTGAGTAAAAAATGCCGCTATGTCTTACGTTCCTGGAATTGAAAAGAGCCTTCGATACAGTCGAGTCAGGAGCGGAAATCAAACCTTTCGGAATCAGGATCCCTATACTCAATATACATGGTGTCTCAAAGTCATGGGCGCCAACATTCAGAAGCTAATAAGGTAGAAGTATTTTATCTAGTTTCCTTCACTCGCTGTTATTTAGTTATACCATGGGGTTTTCTTGCAATATACATGGTTACTGAAGCGAAACCCCCAATATGTTTTAGATGACCGATGCCATTCAATGCCACATGCAATCATTGGGATGCAAGGGGCGGAAGTGCTACACTATGTATTTCTTGTGATTCCTATTATGTATATCAGAACAAAAGGCTATTGAGCAATGCAAGGAAGATCCAATCAAAGACAAACCAGAATGAGGTAGAAAGGCTACTTTTTCGACAGATAGGACCACTTATACGGTCCGTCTGCAAGTCGATCGTGGTCCTTGTTGACTCATAAAAAACCCGGCAAAGGGGGACTTATCGAGGTTGTCAGTGGAACAGATTGTCAAGAAAAAGCTTCATTGCCAGTTTTATCATATGCATATATGTCGAAATGTCGCTTTGATCCGATCTCAACGCATAGTGCAGGGCCAAACTAATGCAGGAAATTGCTAATTCACACGCAACCCTTCCTCTTTCTCTTTAACTAAAATTTTTTTCAAAAAAGCTCTTCAACAAGTAAAACGATCAAAACGATCACGTTCTGGCTGCAAACATCGAGCGTGCGATTACTCGCAAAAAAGGTGCTATGAAAGCAGCGAAAGTATATCCTTGAGGGAGTTTTTGGCAAGGGAAGACGTTCGGGGTTTCGTTGGTGCCGGTGTGGAAAATGACGAATTCTCTCACTCAAAGGGCGTACTGATGCATTGCATTGATCCGACTTTGCTTCCTGATACAGCTCGTAGTCCCTCCAGCAAGGTCTTTACTCCAACCCACGGAGCTAAGCTCGCCTGCGAGTGGTGAAGGCGCGAGCGGGCCGACTCACTAGCTGAGAGGAATGACATCCAGCTTCTCGAATCTTGAATCACATGACTCTCCCGCTCCCGTACTCTAGCTGATTAGAAGAGGACCTGGCGAGTTTGCAGTCTCGTTTGAAGCCCTAGAAAACAAGACTAAAAACAGCCGGAACGAAATGAGGGAGGATGTCTGCGTGCAACACGCAAGGAATTCGAGAGCAAAGCATGGGTCTCTACCCGCGCACATGGGGATATTTTGAAACGTGATTGTAGCATGTTGTCGCACATAATTTTAGCAAACGTGCATATAGATTACATTGTCGTTCTCAGCGCAAAGGCTTCTAATACGTTGCCGTGAACTGGCGGCCGTAATTTAGGGACGCCCTGGATAAGGATGCTTTGTGAGCTGTACAACTAGAAGTCATGGTCAACGTGAAGAGAGGGGGTCGACAGGGCGATACCATTTTGCTCAAACTTTTCCTTGCTGCTCTCGAAAACATCGTGCGTCATAGAGAATGGAAGACATGAGAGTGAATGTCTACTTACATCATCTCCGATTTGCAGACGACATCGTGCCTATAACACCTGAGGCGGAATAAACGCTGGGAGAATTCGACAACGCGTGGGGAAAGATCGACTAACAACTAAACCTGACGAGACAATGTTTATGAGAAACGGACTGGCACCTGATGCTCTTTTCACGCTAAATGAAACAAAATCTATGAATGCCTCAGCCTTGTGTATCTAGGCCGAGAGATCATTATGATGAGCGACCTAGCACCGAAACTGAGCAGGAGACGCGCGGCGTGGGGGGCATATAAAAACATCGACAAAGTAGTGAGGTAGGCAAGGAACGTCCGGCTCCGCGATCACCTTTTCGACACTACGGTCCTTCCTGCTTTGACATACGCCTCAGAAGCTTGGAGCATACAGTCAGTGTCATTCAACGCGCTGTGGAAAGAACGCTACTCGGGATTTCTTCATACACACAAGTGCAGAAGGGAATGCGGAGTTCCAAGCACTGTCAAGGACCAAGGTGAGGGATGCCGTTGCTTTTAGGAGCTTTGAAGGAGCTTCAAAGAAAGGAATGTTTTGCCCCATGTTTCCGAGCGAGTACGATCTACTGGTTCACTCTAGCTCGCGACAGGGACGAGGGAGATGCTACTGATGCCCGCTCGAGGAAATCGATGATTAACGGGACGACAAGTGGTACAGGTGATATTATTGCGTACCATCTAAAAAATTCGGAAGGATTCGTGAAAGGTCGTGAGCGCCCAAATCGAAATATATTGTCATACTGTTGCTTATCAAATCTGGGCATAAACGGCCATAGTGGAGAGTTTTATCTTCGCGATTTTTCCCATTGTGATGAATATTGCAGTATTACACGCTTTAAAGCCAGATTTCTCACGTGGTCGTGACCTGCATATCGATTATTGCACCACTTGTTCTGGAAAGGAAATTTCAGTTGAACAATTCAACAGCAATTCTGCTCTCTCATTTAGAACTGAATGCTATTTAAAAGCGTTACAGATGAGATAAGTCGTCAAAAAGCTCCATCCATAGGGAGCAGTCCGAGATCTCGTAATCACTCCTCCAATATTCGAAATGAAGCTTCATCTCACATGAGATCAGTAATGAGCAGAAGAACATTTTTCCTCGAAAACTGTCTTTAATGTATTTTAGAGAGATCAAGGGATAATGACCGCTAAGGAGATGCGTAAGTCTGATTTGCGAGTGTTTATTCTCCATTTTATAAAAGTCGAATTGATGCACTGAGCGTGAGATGGTTTTCAGAGTCGTTTCGTAGACTTGGGTTGTGAATTTGAGATCAACATCAAAAACATGTACGGCGATAAAATTCATCTTGAATGCCCTCAGCGACTAGCATCTTTCCCTTGTGATTTGCAATCAGTCAAGAATAGGTCTGCGTCAAGCGTAGCAGATAACATTCCAAAAATTCCCAGCCCCTTCGAGGCCTTCGAGGATGAGGACGAAGTTATAGAAGCACAAGGTTGAATGAATGTTTTACCATAAAATACCGCTTCGTTTGACATCGTCGTTCGTAAAAACGATCTCGAACCAACTGCCTCTCGACTTTTTTTACGAGACATATCTCAACTGCTGTCACGTTGTCTGGAGATCGGCTTTTCAAGGTCAAGCAATCTTCTAATGTAGATCTTGTTTGAGCCTTCGAGATTGGTGTAGTCAGTATCATTAGCTGCTCCCGGCTTGCTCGTCTTCTTCGGAGAGAGGCGTGAAATTTTAGCCGTCATCTATTTATTTATTTCATACACTCAAATGTGTGCCTAACTTAGAGGACAGAAGTCTACATCATAAAAATAAAATCGACCGAAAAACAGTAAGAACGCAAACATGAACGGACAGAAGTGCCCTTTCGACATTAAAATAAAAATCGAAAGGATTCCCATCACAGAATGTCGCTTGCTGAGATGAACTCCCATCTTTCCCAGCAGCCAAGCATGATAGTCGACTCTCCTTATAGTAGAATGATGCAGTTTTCCGAAGACATTACATTCATGGAGGGTGCTTTCCCCACATGAATGTATTGTAAAATAAATAGCTCGTCATCTTATAGAATGGCTATCTTATCAACATTGACTCCGATTTGACAATTGAGGAGGCTCTTGAGAAATGTAATTGAATAATTTTTAGGATCCTCGCGAACTAGCTGGCTACTTTTGCACAGGAAGGGAAGATCGGAAGGCGGAGGGCTAATCGAAAGAAACGTCAGTTGGAAAGGAATGCAAAAATGTTGTTCTTAGATCAAAACACCAATATGTAATATATAACACCACCAATGCTCAGAAATATTGCAGGGATCTGAAAAGAAAGGGGGACTCGTTTTGGAAGTGAATGCGCGAAACGGAGGTAAGTTCCTCGACAGTTTCGAAGAATAGTGAAAGGCTATTCTGAAAAATTCAAGTGTGGAAGGCTAGGCCTGGATTGCTTCAATCGAATCAAAAATTAAAATTCAACACTTCCTCAAGGTTAGCTTTCCTTAGTTTTTTTTTGAATACCTTACCACTTGGTGATTGGAGTAACTTAGTCGGGATGCAATCAAGCCACCTCGCAGTCCGGTAAAAGAAGTTGTTGAAGAGTGAAGCATGGTTTTTCTTCAAAATCTTGGCATTGGGTAGGTTGAAATCGCTTGTTCCACCACTGCTTGTGTGACACACCCGAAATTTGCTTGATCTTAATTTATTCTCATTTCTTACGAAATTCCAGGGTCAAGTCAGCCGCAGAGTCACATGTTCTCAATTTAACCTCGTCAATGTAAAAGCCTGTATCACCTCCTTCTCCACTATGAGACAAAGCACGTTTGTTTAGATTAGGAGGTAAACCCCATGTCGTGGCCCATTCTTTCATTTTCACCATCGACTGCTTCAAGGCTGATTGAACCTTCTGCCGACTGTCTTTGTCGTAAGCCGCGTAAATTTCTATATCGTCTGCGTGCATTCGAACCTTAATATCCATTGGGGTTCTAAAGAACGCAGGAAGATCGATGGTGTAGATTAGGAACAGTAGGGGAGATAAAGCACTTCCCTGAGGGACACTACTGAAACAGCTGTCTCTCAGAAAAGATGTGGCCCTTCTTGACAGTCGAAAATCGAATTCAAATATGATTCGAACCACTCCAGATATTACTCAGTCACACCAAGGGTTTAAGTTTGACAATCAGTTTTGAATGACATATCGTGTCGAATGCTTTGAAGAGGTAAACGAAAATCAGTGCAGTCGAGAGGTTGGTTGTCGTTGATGCCTGATTGAGAAAGCCGTGCTGCTCTTTCGTCCCTTATTATTCGTTCCATCACTTCGGCAGGAGTAGGCGTTACACCTATGCGGCGGAATTCTGAGGGTAAATGACTCCATATGAGTTTTCGGAATAGCAGTAACAATAACATCCCTCCATAAATGGAACCTCGCCTAAAAGCATCAATATGTTTGAAATATGAGATAGAGGATGACAAAGTGGAGTGGCGCATTCACTACAAATAACCTGAGGAACACCATCGTGAACCTCGGAAATGATACATCAAAATCCTGTAAACTTTGTGGGAATCGATGAAAACTTCGGAGAGGCGTTGCAGAACCTCACAAGAACTGCACGATAGTACTCCATCACTGGTGCTATCAATTGCAAACACACTTGCGAAGTTCTCTTCCGAAGCATCAGCTTTTTCCCTATCAGAGATGAAAGAAGAACCTGAAGAATTGGTTAGTAAAGGGATATATGGCTGGAGCTTGGCTTTTTGCCTGATTTAATGGAAGAGCTCTTTCGTCTTGGTTTTGGGAAGCAGACGTCTCTCCTGGTTAGCTGTGAATTTTTTAATTCGGTAATCAAGATCCGAGCATATCTTTCCACAAAGAGGTGATTGCAATGAATGAGACAGGAGAAGCCTTCGCCTTTGATCGAGTAAGTTCAATACGAAACGTGGATAGCTTAGCCATGATGGGCGAGGGAACTTGAAAGGCACAAAACACGACATGGCACTGTAAATCTGAAAGTCAAACCTTCTATAGACATCACTTGAAAAGACGTAATTATCAAAAACAACGAGTCAGTCTATACGTTGTAAGCGAAGGTTCATTAGGTTAAAATGTGTTATAAGGAAATCTGGCATAGGAAGGCCATTGTTGATAGATCCAGTGTGGAAAACATTGAATACAAGAGCATTATGGTCAGAATTACCGATTGAGATAGAACTGAGATGTCGGTTGTGATTGGCGAAGTAGAAAGGATAAGATTGAGAATATTGCTCCCATGAGTGGGATGAGAGATCATTGTGTAAATCCGCAATTCTCAGAGAATTTCAAGAATTATGCTGTACATAGATGAGTTTGAAGCCTTTTTCTCTTCCCAGTCGATTCTGAGATTGAGATTTTCTGAGATGATGGTATTACACATGGTAGAGCTCAAATCGGAAAGTAGTGCGAGAAGTTGAGTTTCTGAACTGCAGTAGTGTCCGCAGGTCGGTAGACAGCGATGAACCTCATTGCAGATAGGACATTAGAAGTGCAAAGTTTAAATGATAAGACATCGGAGTTGAGTGTGTAATCAAGAGATAAGTATATTTGAGAACTGAAAGGGAGTTGATTAGGCAGAAGTCTCCGCCACCTTTTCTTTCTTCTCGTTAACGGCGATGAACAATGTATGGAAAACTGGCAATTCAATATTCAAAAATGCATGCAGGTTAGCAATTTTATTTGTTAGGTTACGAGCATGAGAGAAAACAATGCAATGTATTCACACTCAGAGGTTCCCAATTTTTAAGATTGAGAAAGATCTGAAATCTTTCTGAGTGCTCCTCTGAACACGACCCACTCGCATTTCGATTTCCCTCTACTCCGTTTCTTGCTTCTTGCCTAGCTCATATTTGTGCCTTCGTTCTTTAGCCGTTATGCTCTTCCTTAGAAACATATATGTAGGCTGAGCCCGCGGATCGCAAGTTTTTGGAGGCAATGCAGTTCGCCAGTGCGTCCTTGAAGGGACCAAAATTTTTACCAGCCTTGGACGAGAGGGCTCAAGCACTCCCATCGTGTAGATTTCTGCTAGGCGGCACCCAGCGAGCGAACTATCGAGAAGGTCAGCCACACTACATATTTTCGAGATCCTTCTGGCGCTCCGAGGGTTTGAGTTGATACGGCGCCTCGTCAAAACCGTTCTTCACTAGGCTTCTAAATCGTTTTTCGGCCTCAACTTGTATTCGTATGGATTTTTTCCGTAAGAACATTGAGCATTCTGCCGACAATCTGGTCGGTACTGCGCTCAAGGAGCGCCTTAAGAAGTTCGGTCACGCTTAGTTCATGAGGTTTGAGGTCCTTTTATCTGGACCAGCCTCTGAATTGCAACCTCCCACGTCAAGACTCCTCTATTTCCTTGGGACAAGCCATCCGAAACGGTTTAGATATCAAGGAAGAGCGCGCCAGAGAAAAACAGAAAAATGAATTCGCAGAGATTGGTTGATGTCTTTCAGGGAACCACAAACGGAACAAAATAAAAAAGAAGTTAGGAAAGCAACCAACAAGAAGAAGTGGTCAGCCGAAACTCAGATAAAGAGAAAAGGAGAAAGCAATGAGAGGAAACGAAAGCACAGCCACACGCGACGTCGGTGATGAAAAAGGATGCCAAGCTACGCTACGTAGCCCGCACCGGAGTTTTTGGAACATAAAAGACCCAGTGGCTTCAGCCTAGCATTTTATGCCCCTTTATCAATTCCAGTAATTAGTCATCTACGATTTCCAACGTTTATGCGAAAGATGCGGCTGTGCTTGTAGCTTTTGTATTTCATGTTTCCTTGTTGGCCCGCAGCATTAGTAATCACTTTGTTCCTCCCGCCATTAGTCCAATACGTCGACAGGAATATGAGTGGTCTGCCCGAACGAATACACACGCGCATAGTATTGTTCGGCTTTTTCCACAGCGCATCTTCCTCTCACATTGGCATGTGATGAGATGTACAGCCCCTGAGGCCATGGAGTCTCCTCCCTTCCTGAAAGGAAAACCGTACCGGAAAGCTTCGGTCTCGTCGATCGTGAAGACGATTCCGAACCGTCTCTCGAGATTTTTGCTAGAGATCTTAACTGCCCTCATGTTACCTGTAGATCAGTTTCTCAGGGTCAAGTAATCTTCTTATTTAGATCTTGTTTGAGCCTTCAAGATCAGTGTAGACAGCATCATTAGCTGCTTCCGTTCCGGCTTGCCCATCTTTTTCGGAGTGGCGTGAAATTTCAGCCGTCATTGAAGCTGTTTTGCCCGATCTCGGAGGCTTGAATGAGATCTACACTAGAAGATTACTCAACCATGTCACGACTAATCGAGAATGTGTTGGGCAATGCCGTAAGTAATATACTTTGCTACGCGAGAAATCGTCACGACGATTTTGTTCCTATTGAATGCATCCCATGAGAGCTCTTTCGGGGCGTAGAGAAGTTACACATTGTCTGTTTTCTTGCCGGTAGAAGATCTCGAAGATCTTCACGGTGATCTAAAGCATTTACATCGTGAACAAGAGCTGTTTCTGAAATGTATTGATTTATTTATTGGGCTATTGTTGAAGCGACATACAACGGTAATTTATTGGGCTATTGTTGAAGCGACATACAACGGTAATTTATTGGGCTTTTGTTGAAGCGATATACAACGGTAAGGTTCGGATTAGCGTCAGACGTACAATAGAATGAAGTATCATATCCTATTTACATTGAAGATCAAAAGGAAAACGGAAAAAAGGAAAAAGAAACAAGGGGGAGGGGGGTGGAAGGGGGG
>UZAF01018039.1:13164-28275 GCA_900617895.1 Haemonchus placei | reverse complement strand
AGAAAGTTGGTGGTAGGCGAAGTCCTGCAACGAGAAGAGTTCGGGTGCACACCTATTTCCCAGCCATGCTGAGCGTGGGCACAGCTTAANGAGTCCAGTCCTGCCACCCACCATAAGTGTTCCCATCCTGTTCCCCGTATTCCTACCAAATTTGAAAGCTGTAGGTCCACTCAGCTGTAGGTTCGATCCTGTTACCTGTCATAAGTGTTCCCATACTACCCTCCGTATTCCTGCCAAGTTTGAAAGCTCTCGATCGACGGGGACAGGAGTTATATATAGTAGGATATATAGTAGGATAAGAAGGGTAAGTTTTCCATATCACTACCTTTATCATAATCACAAAGTAACCCGGACGGACAGACCGACATACCGACATAACGACATACCGGCATACCGACAAACCGACAAACCAAGTTACTGCTTTATATATAAGAAGGATAGACAGCACCCACTGTCGTAGAGCAACAAGAGCCTGATTACTGCCCCACATGCCTTTCCTTAAAGTCTTGCAGTTCATGTTCTGCCTCCTTCAAAGAA
This sequence comes from Haemonchus placei, assembly GCA_900617895.1. Classification (NCBI taxonomy): domain Eukaryota; kingdom Metazoa; phylum Nematoda; class Chromadorea; order Rhabditida; family Trichostrongylidae; genus Haemonchus; species Haemonchus placei. Next base: position 27,738 of record UZAF01018039.1, on the reverse strand, counting down.
ATAAAAAAAGATGAACAATGCTTACGCTAAGGCATGTCTGAAACGAAATCGTCCTTTCTCGTGATGTGGTCACCACTGTGTTCTCCTTCCCTACATCTTTATAACTCGATACCTATCTACCTTAAACGGTTTTCGCCTCTAACCTGTAGCTCTATGCATAAATAAGAAAGGAGTATTTCCAGAGGTCTTCGGAATTTGCCTTACTCAATGTTTTCTTTATCTTTTGAATATTTTCTGAACAAGTTTTTTGGCAAGGAGCTCCCCAGGCGAGAATGCTCACAACATGCCCTTCTTCCACCCTCAATAGTGGATTAGTATCGCTGGAATTGCTTTTTTCGCATTCCGCAACTACATAAAGAAGACATGGGCAGGTAACGCGTGACAGCACAAGCGACGGCACTGACAACCAGAGCGTAACAATATTTTCGTCAACATACTCGCCAGTGTGGAACACGAAATCTGGGAACCATTACTATTTGAGGAGTGGCATCGGAAGGGCCGTGCCGAGGTCGTAAAAATCGTCACAAGATAACACTTGTGGGAAGAGAGTTATGAACTAGAGCTTCAGAAGTAGGTGATTATGCTAAGGATAAAGGGAGCTGGTGCAGTGGTCAGTGACGCACTATGTCACACGCTCGGTCGCGGGTTCGAGTCCCGGTCGTTATCCGCCTAACGCTACCAACCCCGGAGAGATGGAAGGCTGACGAAGCCTTCCATCTTTCCGGGGTTGGTTGATTGGCACCAGATTCGTTTGGGAGGATAAAACCGGTGAATTCTACGTCGGCTGGTCACCGCAAGTCATTGCATAGGCCACATACGCACTCATTACGAAACTACGATTCTGAATGGACGTCGAGTGCGGGGACGCATTTCTCAGACGGGATTTATAAACGTCAAAGGCTTTGAACCTCAGATTATGCAGAAAATCGTGATTACTTTTCCCCAGAGAGTGGTAATCTGTCCGACCTCCCAGCTTTTCCTATCACAAGTGAACCTTCATTCAGACCCTCGAAGAAGACCAAATCTTTTGAGGTACAGCACATGGCACATGAACCCAGAAAACCTCAGGGACTTGATTGCAAGGAAAGACATGCAAGGTCAGTGTAATGTGTTTAATCTTGCACACCAGCTCATGATGATGACAAGGATCTTTGAGACATTTTGTGGTTGTTGAACATCTATCTTGCCTTAAATTAGATATGGTCGAGTTCTTCATGGAGACAAAAATATTTTCGCTCCAACTACCAGACAAACACAATTATTCGCTCTGACCGTTCCTTGGAAGAACTTCTGCATTCAGACATCTCCGCAAAAGTCGGAACCAAATGCCTCCGGCTCTAATTTGGTCCCTCATTGACTTCCAAGAGAAGTGGTCCACTTTCAGAGAGCTAGATCCCAAATGAATTACCACCTGGGCACCCCATGCATACTATTCCAAAAGATTTTCTTCATTAGGTAACATTGCAGGATGAGTTCGGCACTACTTGAAGAAAAGTACTTGAACGTTCTACAGATCCTTTTGTTGTATTGGGTGGGGGGATTATTCTGAAAAAGCCTTTCAATGGAACAAAGTTCTTGAGATGCGCCACCACACTCGACCCTTATTTAGAATACTAGTAGTGTTTTCAGTGCGTAAATGGCTTGCGCAATGACATGCAGGAACCAACCGACAACAAGTCAGTGCTTTTATCTTCTCAGACGAGTCTAGTACCCATTTGATGATTCCCTAGAGACGAAAAGTTTGGTCAGACTGGGAAATTACCAAGCACAAGTTCGATCCACGCAACATGCGTCTGGGATGGTCCCACACTTGCTACCACACCCTCTTCTCCCAAGAGGCTATACGTCAAATAAAGGTGGGAACTTGTGAAGGGATTCTGCTCTGACACACAATAACCTTTTTCCAAACAGATATCTTTCGGGATCTGATTCCTTTTGAAAAAATCACTTCCTTTCGAAATGGCTTGCCGTTAAAAAAAGTTTTTAGAAATTGTTCATGGTCGCTTTGAGAGAAGATTATTTAAATTCTGGAAATAAGTTATGTTTACGATTGCGACATAAACCAGAAGGGATCGCGCAGAGACTCCATTATGATGTTCTGTGGCCGCGCCCTATGCCAACCTTCGGCTCACCCTTCTCTCACGTAAAATTTAAACCACTCCAAGTAAGTCCCAGAATCAACTATCCTTAAAGGCTGTTGAGATACATAGAGTTAATTTTTTTGTGTGTGCGAGTTACTTATAGGGCAAAAAGAAGTAATCAGAATCCAAAAAACTTAAATTATTTGCTTTTAGCTTTTCAAAACCCACCAACTAAACATATCATACAGATGACAAACGTTCTGTTCAGAAGAAATCAGGCCCTAATTGGAGTGATCGATTCGGCTGAAGATTAGAAAAGTTATAAGTGAAGTTCTATTGCTCTACTGTTATTGCCTTATTACTGATCGCACTCCAAACGACACCTATATGAATGTTTCGCTTGATGGCCCTCGATGGCCTTCTTGCCAGAGCAACACTTTTTCCCACTTCCGATTACGTGAGTCAGCGCGAGGAAAGCAGGAAGCTACACAGGAAACATTTCATGATAAATATAAATAGAGAGCAAATTTATGGGTTACTCAGAGAAGGATCATAACCAAGCGAAAGCAAGAAGAGGAAAAAGATCTTCGAGAGAAAATTCAAGTCTCAATATGTTATCTTGCTAGATACGAACTCAGTGGCTCCCTTTTCCAAAACCCTCTCTATGCACAAAGTGGGAAACACAGAAAGTTGGTGGTAGGCGAAGTCCTGCAACGAGAAGATTTCGGGTGCTTGCCTATTTCCCAGCCATGCTGAGCGTGGGCACAGCTTAATAAATGACATTTAGATGAAGTTGTCAATTCGTATCAATGTTGTCCCACAGCAATCTATTCATCGCGGAAATCGCTGTTTTTGAAATCCAAGACCAATTAAAGTGAAGGTGAATGCTCTACCGCTGTGATTTCCTGCTCAGGAATACGTAAGAGTCACGAAAGACACGTTGAGAGCTTGAAAGATTTGCATACATGTAGATAGATCATCTACCGTGCTCAGCCGTAGAAACGGTCACACTCCAACCTTCTATCGAATGATATCCATAGACTTCCGATACCACATACTCCAGCCTTACAATTAACCACTTTTTGCACTCCGTTCCCCCTTGTCTATGAGTAGGCTTCGTAGATTTATAGCCCAATGAAGTCTGATGTAAGAAGTGAATCAACTGCGAAAGAGGAATCACTGTCATAAATTAAAGGAAAAAACTCGAATTTGAGGTGGATGAAACATGGATCATGATATTTAGTAGGCTGAGAAAAATGAAAAAAACATCATGAGCAACTGTGACAGTGCCTTCTAACGACAAATCCACCTCGTTGGACATTGGGCAAAAACCAGACCAGCCCCTCCCAGTTGTTTTGCAGCACATACTACATATTAGTCATGAAATCTGCCTTCCGAAGAGTTTCGAAGGAACTCTTGACTCGGATTCTAAGAAGTTAATGAAGGCCAGTATGCCAACATTTCCATCTGAGTATCTCTAAAAACAATGTGCTATGAAGTTAGTAGTCAGCATGAACAGATAGACGGTTAAAGGCAGTCGGTTTGAGGGGATTATGAACGAATGCTGTGATTTCTGAGGTTGATAGAAAATTCAAGTCACAACTGCTGTGAGGAGTATTCGAACAACCTCGAGGCAACAACTATGTATGTAATTCGTAACAGTTCGTGCAAATGCCCTAATCAAGACTGAAGCTCAGGGTCAGCAACTATAATAGTAGTGACAATCCCATATGGTGAATTCTACGTTTTTTCCGTAGATGGGATCGTCTTCGGTCAGTGTATGGCTCGATTACTCAGAAGAGCTGGACTTATATGATTTCGTAATGACACTTACACACAAACCCGCGAAATATTTGCAGTGAATGGTGTTTGCCACAAGAAATGTTTTATGAAACTTCAAACCACTCAATTGAAATCTCAAATGGAAATTATTTCCCAGAGAATTCATTCAACAGCCATGTGCTCCTTATCCGATGGTCGTACCGGATATACCGGTCGACAGTGACAGCAGAGAAAATCTGACTATATCCTGCCAGGTTGAAAGAACGCTATTATTTTCATAACCAAAAAGTTCTCCAGTTGCTCGAATGATTTCCGTTTACTGCAGTTATTGGCGTTCCATGGTTTATCATGATTCTTCAACAAACAGATAATTTTGAGCTACCCTCTTTATTCGAAAAGCGAAAGCATAGGTTTGGAATAATTTATCGGTAGTGAAAAAAGAGAGGGAATTCACCGATATCGAGAAGGAAATGGCTCCTTAAAAGTAGGAAAAAGAGAGTTTGGACGAGATTACAGTGACGGAAATAACATGGAAGGGGTATTCGGACGAGATTTCAGTTGTTGCATTTGCGCAAAGAGTTGACTACATCGAGACAGAACTGTACAGAACTGCCTTTCACTGTCGCTATGGGTCATGGCAAATTGTTTGGACTTCCTACATGGGATCCCGTGCGATCGGTGCAGCCTCTACAAAGCCGGTGAAACTCGTCCGAGGATGCACACGGTACAGTCATTGAGCCTTTACAACTCCATAACTAGGCCGTTTTCCGACAGAATAGCGCCAGATATGGTACACGAGGGGCCTCGTATTCACCTTATAGGGAAAACACAGAAAGCATTTTTATCGTTAACCATGCCTTTAAGAAAGTGGTACACGTTAAAACATAAAAATCAGGAAAACTCACTGTAGACGTTCATTTCAGATGGATGGGATTCGGCCAAGTAACGTAGTTGTTGTTGTGGTAAATTTGCATGCAAAGCGAATGCTGGCGTCAGCCAGCTGAGCACTAAGAGGAAAAGCCAAAAAAGTGATGAGGGAAAGGCGGGGCGATGTTTGTCTACCCAGACAGGCGAGGCGTTACGTAGTACGTCACGGTGGACATCAGCATGCTAAACCATTCAGAGTGGCCACAAAGCAGAACGCCAAAGCGTTTAAAGCAGAGTGGCGTGTTTTAAAATATGGTGATTTCCTTCAAATGTCTATTGAACTCTAATTTGGATAGAAGTGCGGAGCGTCGTGCACGCTTCAAAAAAAATCACAGCGACGATAAAATCATCATTTCATTTTCACACTCCTACGCTTTACAATCTTTGTCCTCATAGGGTAGGGATTGGAATGGCGAATCGCATCTTCACACTGTATGCTAATGTTATTGGTCGGCATAAAGACCATGTCTCTATTCTCGAGGGAGCTCTGGAAGGCTCTGGAAAAGAGAACAAGTTTTTTGGATAGACTTTCCCTTTTTCTCTGAGAAAATGAGACTACACTAATATTAAAATCGAGCAATTGGCCCTAGCTTGATTGTTTCAGTCCCCAAGAAGCAGGATGTATACAACTTTAGTTATATAAGTAAGGTCTCTGTCATGGCGTTGGCTGTGGTGGTTTGAATGGATCTAACTTTTGGATAGTAAATACTTTTGTAACTGATCTCTATACTGACACAGCCGTAGAAGGCCGATTTTATGATATTTGACTCCAACGAAGCACCCAGCTTCTACTTTCACCTGTACTTTCCATAGTGTCGGTGGTAGAAGCGTAGTCATCGGTATAGAGAAGGATTTAGAGAACCAGTACAATCTGGATATTTCCTTCCACTGTTTGCTTTACTTGGTAACATTCAGATATGCCAAGGAATTTCGATAGGGCAACCTGCCCTGTGCCCAGCGTAGCCCACCCACGTCACTACTTTTATGTTTTCGTAACGCAGTAATGTGAGACCAATTATTGGATACTACATAGAGGGATTTCTGACTTAAGCAGATTTCAGAGCCATTGAGTCCTATGATATGACGAACTCTGCGACCTTCCTCAATTCCACAAATAAACGACTTTTCGCAATACTTATTCAAGCAATCAAGGTAAGTTACAAAAAAAGTTCAACAATTGCTTCCAGTCCTTCAATGAGGGTATGGTGATTCCCCGGAATAAACTTTCGGCCTTAGTGGCCTCTTGAGAGTCAATCACGTACTTACTTTTTTCTTGCACAGCTTAAGGCAAACGTACCGCATCGCGCAAACTCTTCTACTAGTTTCAAGTTCAGACTAGAAGAATTGTACTGACGCAGAATCGGCTCTGAAACTGGCCTCCGTTAAAGAGAGGAGTCTACAGGCAACCTAGTCTAAACAGTTCACTATGGAGTTGTCCAATATGTTTTATTATTTCCTTCAAAACACTTTTATTTGCCAAAGTTTTCCAAATCAATCACTTTTTGAAGATCTTTTGCTTGTTGACACCATTTCATTCTCGCTCTCAAGCTGATGGTTCACAAATCCGGCCTATAACCAGATTCTTGATAGGCTTAGTCCAGATCGTGAATTCCAAAACTCTGTTAAATACATTCTTCGTTGCCTTACACGCTAGTTGCGTTAGTGTGGGGAACTTAGTTGTTATATCTAGATAAGCAAAAACCCGATTAAACCTTCATTGATAGATGGTAATGTCAAGGCGTTGTGAAGCAAAAGGTGTCCAGTGATCGCCATCGTTTTGTCGAGAGCTAACGATATGGAGACTTGAATTCCACTGGCTTGTGCTGTGCTCGTGGGCTGTGCTCGTGGCCAGTTCCCTGATTATCTTCCTAACATTCCATTTCTGTCTCCACTGCACGCCAATGTATCAGCCAACTGAATGCTCGATCTGGACTATTCATCCGTTGCGTCTGCAGCAAACTGCAGCAACTGCATCAGCTTCAAAAGGGTTTTGGGCTGAGGCTCTTGAGAGAGCGAGAGGAAGTCGGCAATTGTTGCACCACAGTAATTCACGTGAAACTTCAGATCGTGTATAAAATCAGAATGTGGAGGAGATGGCAGATCTATAAATTTGCACAAAATTTCATGTATTGCTTTGATCTATTGGAGTTCCCACCTGCACTATGCATATTCAGCTTGAGCATCATTGAAACTTGATCATGTTTTCATCTACGAAAAAAGGCTTACAGTGTGTAGTTATGATGAATGCCTTGACGATGACCAGCAGAACGAGCCGAAACCATACCCAGTAGCACTTGACCATTCAGATTTCAGCTGAAATTTCAGATTTGCGCTTTGACAGTTATGTACATCTGAAAATGGAGGAACCGTGAGAAAGAGGTGATAAGCAGCGGGTCGAGAATGAATATCAAAGCGCTCTATAGGTGACCACTCTTAACCATGGCCACTGTGCGATAGATACAATAGCACACACAACGACAGCTTTGGAATTTTGATGTGGCAGATTAGAAAAACTTTTTGACTGGATTACAAAGTAAAGAAAAAAGATCACCTTCATTAGTAGAACACTTCAACAAAATGAGCAATAATTAATTTTAATAGCAGGAAAAGGAAAGCAGTTTCGTATGTAGTAGTGCGCGACCGTTTATGGCATTCCCTTCCCAGTTCTCTACCTATCTAGGGTGAGGTCCTTAACTTATAGTCATGCTGAAAGCAAAATATCGTGATAGAACAGCCAGTTGCTGATGAAAGCCGAGTCCTTGACTTGAAGTTTTTTGGAGTAACGAAATCAATCACAGTATGATACCGTGAAGTGATTGTTGAACGAAGTAAAGACTGACATCTTTAGACAAGGCCATCGACCGAAGTCAAAGCTGTCAGAAGTGCACTGTTTATTTATTTATTTATTTACTTATTTATTTGTACAACACAAAAGCAGAAACTGCAATGCGCTGGGCCCTTAAAAACAACTTAAAAAAGAGAAGAGATCAGTGTAAGAAAAGTTGAGGATAAAGCCGAAAGTTGAAAGTGAAAAATGCTTTGTTAAAGGAAAGGGGGTAGCTGTGAGAGAAAGGGAGAAGGAGCAAGAAGCAAGCATAAGGGAGCATTTGTTGAGTAGTGCTGGGATCTTCTTTCATGCACAGGAAAGCTGTTTCCCTCTCTGGGAAGAAGGTTCTTCATGTGATACAGGCCCTGGTCAAATATGCATAGGGAGGCAACAGTACTAGGACTTGCTGACAACTAAGCTCGATATGAACCAATTCGATTCGGATTCCCAGGCGAGTAGACATGGGAGACCTCAAGCGGAAGGGTTAATCGTCTCACAGAAACCTCAAACAGCCGAAACACAGAAAACAAGGTCTCTGCATCATCAAAAGCCTACACCACTCAGCCGGTTTCTTGCTTCGAAGATTGAGAAGGAAAAACAGTAAAGCAGTTATGAAACAATGAAATGAACGAGATACCTAAAACAATCTAAGGAAATAACAGCTGCTATAAACGAAAATACTGCCAAAGAGTATGGAAAAAGCAACTGATGAAATAATACGATGGGCGCTCTACGAATGGGCGGAAGCAACGATATTAGAATTTTATCAACTGAAACTTTTATCAAGTAAACTGAGAAGTTGTGCTAAAAACCTAGCTCCAAAACTAGACGTGAAACGTCGAAAACATATATCATAAGGAAGACCTCCACCAAAGGAAATCGAGATGCCGGAAAGTTATAGTAATCGTCAAGTATGTTCTGGAATACGTAAGGCTCATAAGAGATTGAGCTTGCTCAGTCTACTTCCAAATATTTTATTGTTTGATGCCTGAACCATGTCTCATAACGAAAAAGATTATTGAACATCAAAGAGTAGCTCTCGGATAGAATGGGCGGTCAGTAAACATCAAACCCACCTAACTTTCACTAGTTGGTCTAATAATCCAGTACTCACTTGCTGGTAACCTCACCTCTTTCCGAAAGACGCGAAAACAATAGCAACAAACCAAGCATCTGCCGTCGGTACTGCAAAGAATGAAGAGATAACAATTCCAGTCGATCACGTGCAGGAGAATGCTTGCAGCAGGCCTGGTTCTGTACTACAACGATCGAATAAGGGCGTGTTGAATCCTTTCAAGCTTTTGAATTTCCTTTATAGAGAAGGGCTCAAAATTGCGAGCAATTCTCTACGTGGGGCAGCACATATGCTTTGTAGAGACGTAGTAGTATAGATGAATCGAAACATCTCGTATTCCTCATTAACCGGAATCAGTCGGATCTCCCGGCCAACGCCAGGCTCTCCTCCATCTTGAGTTGGAGTCGACTCGCCGCCTGCACCTTCCTAAATTTGAAATAACTGGTCCAAGGAAACAGGAGCTGTCCATTTTTTTCCACACGCTGACAAATCTCGTGCGTTAGGTTCAATCCCTCTTATTCCAGCTCGACTGAATGCCGCGGGCTGAATCCACTTCAGTTATCTTCTACTTATATCATCGGTGTCTTGAATCTGCCGCCCGCACTCATTCCAATTTTGAACGTTCCAGGTCAAAATTAGTAATTTCCGCGAAAGTACCACCTCTCGTGGGTAAAGTCATGTCTTGCCACCTCCCATCCATATTCCCATACTGTCGCTCTATTGCTTGCAAATTCGAATGCCTCATGTCAAAACGGCCAATTTTCACCACGATGCGTCCATAGTCGCGTCCTGCGACCTACCATTAGTGTTGTAAACCTGCCAATCCTGCCATCTGTGCCCCTAATAAATTTGAACGCTCTAGAGGCAGAGGAAAGGAGTTGTGAATTTCTTCTAAAACCCTGCCCACTAAGGGGAGTCCGATCCTACCATCTAACATAAGTGTTCCTACTGACGTCTGTACTCCTACGGAATTCCAACGCTCTAAGTGCACGGGAACAGGAGTTATGAATTCCCGGTCAGACACACACATACACACGAACACATCAACAGAAACACTTAGGCGATTATATAAGCAGGATAGAGCAGCAGAAGCTTTCTTAAGCTTTCTTTGTTAATGTGGCCAGAGAACACCAAACTCGCATCAAAAATAACCTCCATTTCTATACTAGACCTTGTTCTTGGAAGTGATATGTCATTCACAGCGTTAACATTCACAACAGAATTGCTGGAATGCATGACCTACATTTACTGAGGTTAAGAGGATATCCCATAAGGGAACCCATTCATTCATTCCTCCCACAGGCAGCTGAGCGCTCACTGCTCTTACGGAATGAGGTGAAATTATTCAAAGCAGGCTAAAAGCCTATCACAAATCATCTTTTTCATCACCTTAGCAGCAGTGGGCGTGAGGCTGATAGGCCTGTAGTCGTTAATTCTAGTGGCTCCTAGCTGTTTAGGGATGGCAGTCGCGATGGTTTCCAAAGCCTGGGGATCTCCCCAAGATGAAACGGTAGATCAAACATATGCGGTTTGCATAAAGAATTATGGCACTTCTTAAGAAGATTTTGAGGTATACCATCAGAAGGCTCACTAGCGGGATGTTCCAGTTCCTTTTCAATATAGTACGAACATCAGATGGATGGAAAAAATATCAGGACTGTTAGTTTGAACATATTATTGAACTACGTTCCATCTGACTTGTCGATGAATTGGGCCATGAGAAAGCAAGCGTTTGCAGAATGCCTTCCCAAAGCTTCCGCTTTGGCATAACCACGTTCGAGACTGGCGTTCTGATCTTCTAGAATAAGCAAGACTGACTTCCATTCAGGTTTGCTGCAAAGAAACTGGTGGAGACGCTTCATCGAAGTTTAATTGCCGAGGCGGCGATCGAAACAAGCAACAAACTTCTCCAATGGCGGTCAATATCAGAGCAAACCTTTCGATAGAGAGAAGGAGTTCAAATCTCAAACAATTTGTCCTTCTAAAATAGTTTTTAAATATGCGGCCTGTATTGGATTTGTGGGGGCTAGCGGGTAACGTCAGCGTCTATTGAAGAAAAAATCACAGGAAATTGGAAAACAGTAGCCATCAAGAAGACATGATAGAGTATCGGACTACTCATTAGGTTGATGAGTAATTATAGCGTGAAAAGTGGGCTAGAACAGAAATTACGGCGAAATGGATTACCTGATAGCTGTGGATCACCTTCAGGAATCGAATCTTTTCCGCCTTAGACTGCCTTGCCAATATAAAGCGGTGCTCTACTTAGTAATTATGCATCAACCTAATAGGTTACTTCAAAATATGAAGTGTGAGTATGTTCAATATTATTACTCGTATGTACTGCCTACAAAAAAATTATTGCAAAATGAAAAGGTGGCGCATAGCAAGGAAAGTAACGTTTAGCGTTGTCGCGGGAGTGTGGCTCACTAATACCGAAGTGGGCGAAAAGAAATGGGGGCCATCTTCTGTTGTCGCCTCTTCCCTCAAATAAGATGAGTTGAAACCTTAAGCAGCGATTTTTGCGCTGGCAGGGTTATATCGATATTATCGTCGAACGTGAAATAATGGAGGGGTGACAGCGTTCACAATCATCCACTTCATTTCTTCATTCTAGTACATTCCCAAAATGAGATGCTTTGGTCGGGCGTTTGGCTTCAACTTGATCTAAAGAATCAAACATGTGAGTGAGCGTGCAGCCGCTTCTATGACAATGAAACGCCCATTTCCAATTGTTCCAGATGTGGACACATTTACTTTCCATTCAAAGGAGTTATTATCTCATGGCCGAGGACCAGGGCCCACCCTGATATTCAATCAAGGACCTGTCAGACCATGTGGCAGGGATATAACCACTGCATTCTTTTCTGTATCTCTTTTCCCAAAGGGGACTTCGTAAGTAAACCATACCCATCATGCGCGGAAAATTTAATATATGAATAGATCGGAGAGGGTGTCGTTGCAAGGGATCGGCCTAAACTCGCACTCAATGTAGATTCCTTTCGATTGTAATCCCTGCAAGAAGGAGCAGCACCGCGTGCAGCGTGATGACAAAATTTCGCGTCGAACCACTACATCTTGCAAAAAGGGTCCGAACCGTTCTTCTTCAAAAACAGATTCATACGTGCACCATAGATTGGTTCACCTTTGCACAATTGAGCTGATGCAAATTCGCCCCGATTTCTGCTCAAGGATCTCAGATACTGCGAATCGAACTTCAAAACGAAGTTATCGAAAAAGGTAACCATTCGTGGAAGTTTCTTGACATTGTCTGAGAATTTTTCAAACTCAAAGGTCAAATCTGAAAGTTTGTGGACAAAATGTCGAGAGTTCGAAAAAATGAGACATTTGAAAGGAGGTGCCAATTCAACGTATTATATTTAATATGCAGCTTTTTCCTCATCTTAGCTTCTTGAATTCGTAAAGGAGAAATTCAAAAGCAGGGCAATAACGATGGGCTCACTGCACATGAGCAGAGCATAGTATCATTCATGAACGTTGAGGATAAGACGAAGGAAGGGAAAAATCACTGAAATTCAAGGGTGAAATGGTAGTTTGAAATACGTTCGTGTTAGATGAGTACTAGACGTGGATCCGCTGCTTCTAAGCATCATTTCATACCTTCTCACTTTGTCTAGCAGTCACCACTCAGCTGCTCATCCACTTGAAAAATATAAGTATAAGCGTGAAATCATTTCCAAGCTTAGCCAAGTGTATGAGTAGACGAAGGGAAATGGAAAAGCTCTCGCTCTATTGTATTGCTCTAACAGTGACAACGCGCCGGGAGGTGGGTTAGTAAATTTGGCATTCAGGATTATTCAAATATTCATTGTTACCATACCATCTGGGAGCTCTGCTGCTCTTCGAGCTGTTATTGAGGTACTCGAGATATTAAAGGTTTTACGTTCCCATTGAAAGGGAGTTGGTAAAAGGGAGTTTGCTAATTTGCAGCAATGCAAACTGAAAGGATAAGAACGTCAAAGTGAACAACGACTGATGTAGATTGTGACAAGACTGTTCTCTCCGTGGGTGTTCTCTAATCCATGCCTTTTATTCAGTTGAATTCCTTTGTTGAACATCTGACAAAGAACTACTCACTGGCTTCACTTAATTCGGATTTTATTTTGGAATGGACTTTTCAAATCGATTTCACTCCGAACTCCCAACTTTTAGTTCGCTCGTAACTAGCGAATTGATAGGCATTCCCATATTGCGTAGAACATTCTTAACATTCGCAATGATTACCTTCGATAGAAGCAAAGTCACTCAGCGCTCCACCTTTCCCCTATAAAAGTTTATCTCAGTAGAGGAGCGATTGGGCCTTAGTTGGATGAAGACTAGTATGTGAGTTAACAACCACGGCGCGATTGGCTTATCAGCATCATGGTTGTCCAAGTATATGATTATACGAAAGATACGAGTGAGGAAACGGGGACCAACTTCTATCTCTTCTACCAACCGACTTCAGGATACTATTGAAGGCAAATAGAGGAAAGATTTTAAGCTCGCTGTAGGAAATTTTAATGCGGTACTGAGCCACGACCGAATTGAGTTCGAGCGAACGAGGGGCCGTTCGCTTGTTACAAGTATCAAAGTAGCACTGCTGAACGATTAGCTTCGTTCTGTGAGCAGAATGCATAATGTGATGGAAATTCTTTCTTTCAACACAAATAGATTCATAAGAAAACCTGGTGCTTGCCCCATGAAAAAACAAGGACCGAGATCGACTTCATTTGCATGAGCAAGTAGTGTAGAAGGTCTTTCAAGATGTTCGAGTGTTCCGAAGCGCAAGCACAGATTTAGATCATCACTTGGTGAAGGCAGTAATTAGAGTTAATTTCGAGAAGAAAGTGAAGAAAGTCAAAATCATTCGACCATACATCGTTGAAAAGCTGGAAAATCGCCCATCACTACGAGCTTTGCTTTGGAATTGCGCATTCACTTTGAACTGCTAGAAGAGATGAAGTTGCGGAAAAAGAATGGACATTCGTTAAAAGAGATATCTATGATTGTACTCAGAAAGTAGTTGCTTGGAGACGGGGAAAACGAAAGAGCAATGGTTCCAAAAAAGCACCAAGAGGAGGACAGATAAGAGGAAACTAATGAAGCTGTGGAGAAAGAGCAGGCAAAAATAAAGACGTGCTCACGGAAGATAGGCTAAGAGATATCATGAACTAGATTGCCTCGTGAAAAGATCTAGTTGCCAAGTCGAGAAAGCCTAGTTTTCGCAAAAAGGGAGCGGAAGCCCGATATGCTGCGAAACGTAGATTCGAAAACCTTCTACCGTACTGTGAATGAATCGATAGAAAGCTCGAGCAACGTCAATATACCGAAAGGCAGTGACAGTGTAGGGGTTCGTAAAAGTATAGATAACCTATTTAGCAAGGGACAGATCGACAGTGGCCCATTCGATGCAGCTTTCTTGGTCCCGATTATTCCGCTCATTACACGCGGTGACAAACGAGAGGAGAAGGGCATCGAGGAGCGGTATATAAGGGGGACACGATCAACGCGCAGGACAGCTGCCTCGTCCTGCTTCGACTCCACATCGTTCTCGCCACCGACCTCTGCGCAGCATCGAAAGTATTATATTCGCTACTGTTATGATGACGTACTAATACTCGTACTATTATCAAGTTGTTAATTCGGATACATATATCAAAGCAGTGAAGTCGTCCATCTTACAAGGGAAGGATCCCAAGTCGAAGTGGCCATTTGAAATGGGACCTATGCTGCTAGGCGTATTTTTTGGCGCTGATTTCAAATCTGCTTTCAAAATCTGCCAAACGATTCTCTGAACGAAGTTATGGAGGTGGTCTCCGGAGAGCGCTTAACAGGAGAAAGCACAAAAGCCATGGTCGCCGGCAGTCCAGCAGCGGCGG
>UZAF01018039.1:0-12279 GCA_900617895.1 Haemonchus placei | reverse complement strand
TCAGAGAATCGTTTGGCAGATTTTGAATGCAGATTTGAAATCAGCGTCAAAAAATACGTCTAGCAGCAAAGGTCTCATTTCAAATGGCCACTTCGACTTGGGATCCTTCCCTTGTTAGGAGAGGGCTGAGGGTAACCCTTCGCCAATAATTATAGCAAACTTTTTTGAGTGCAAATTAACAGAGTGAAAAAGGCCTAAACACTCCCGAAACATCTTTACCCAGTCTAAGCCACAGAGGACTTACCGTTTTGATGTGAAGGAGCTGAGAAACGAACTTGCCGTCGACGTCCACAGTACAACCCCAGAGAGGGCAGTCGGAGCAATTTAGCTTTTGAAAAAGGAGGGGACCTGGCATTGATAGAACTCCGGCAGATTCATTAAATGCAGGTGGCACTACGATGGTGAAGAGGCTTACGGGATCGTATAATTGTTGCTGAAATGGAGATGACCCAAAGGACTGCAGGTAAGGATAAACTCTAAAGCTGCCTAAATAAGAAGATTTGTTGTACCGAAAAAATTGTGGAGGTGTCACGCTTCTTTCAATACCAGGAAACGCATTTTGGGCTGTACCCACCGGGTGCGACGACTCCGCGACGCAATCGATAATCAACAGAGGTAGGAACACGCTGAGTTTATAGGTGGAAGATTGTGTTTGTTGTTGTGAACAGATGTTCAGTCTTTGTAGCAATATAGAACAATGTATTGAGTTTAGGTATCCGCTCTTCATTAACTTCATGAATTTTAGGAAAGGCTTCGCTAGCGTGCACGTGGGTCACCATGAGAAATCCCCAGAATGTACGGCATACTGAGGCCTTTTGTTCGCTTATTCAAGAATATGAATTTCAACTCATCCGTCTTTGTAAAAACGGATACCTTATACACCATTCCTCCATTCAAAATCGTTACGGGTGACAAGGATGCTTCCCTTCGCCAATTTCGTTTAACATCTGCCTGGATTTCGTCATGAGGAAAACAATGCAGCAAACAACGGTAGGCGTAAGCTGGTTCAATAGTTGGATACTCACTGATCTATCACATCTCTGCTCACATCGAACTTAAGAAAAAACAAGACAAATTACAAATGGTCTCTGATACTCTGAACAAGGGAGCAAGCATGGTCGGGGAAGTGTAATGGCAATAACGAAATGGTATTCGTAGCTAAATTGCAAAAGTTACACCTATGTGTAGGAGGCTCTCACGAGTATGGTCAATGTCGCTGATATTCCGGGGCATCAAGATGCGCTTGTATTCTGCTATTGTGACTCCTACTGCACTTTATGCAAGCGAAAAATGGAAACGTATGGTTAAAGGCACAGTTTACGATAATTTTGAGGTGCACCTTTTTATTCGAAAAGCGTAGAGAAGGGTGGGAATAGTTCATCGGTAGTCAAGAAAGCGAGAGAATTCGCCAATTTCGAGAAGAATATGACTTCTTTAAACTGGCGAATGGTAGGGTGTCGTGCCGTTCGGCCGACTTAAAGGACGACCTGGCCGTGGCGCGCCCGTAGTCCTGCCGGGAAGGCACCGCAAGCTGCCCAGAGCTAGAGTTTGCCACGTGGCGGCGGACTCTAGCCACTTTCGCCGATTGCATCATTCATTCGTCACCGTGTCAACGCCGTAGCCGCCTGCTTTCGACAGCTCCTGTGGCATTCAACGTTATCGACATCTACGTAGCCCCCCTCCCCCGATGGGCTCATTGCACCACATTTCTGCCATCTCCAAGTGGTGTCAGGCTGCATAGTATGAAGCTGGATGGAAACAACCGGAAAGTTGGTCCGCAGCAACCAACGACCTGGAAGCAGCATAACCGAAAGGAGGCAGGATGGCTTGGATGGGACCTAGACGGGAATGAGCTTGGACCGCACCCAGACCGTAGGTTAAGTGTGATTATATTTGTGTATGTAAATTCTTGCCTTTTCTCACAGTATTTTCTTTTATAGTGATTTCTCCATTCAACCATATTTAACCGTCATTCGTATCATACATTGTTTACCGTAAAATGTGTATTTTACAATGTGTGCTGACCATGCGTAGAATGTTGATAACATCAATTATACCGCAGTTATCTTTGGCTAGCAGAGGATAACCCACGTAGGCCCTGGTTGAACCGTGCGCCCAGAATCCGAGGGAGCTCGGCGCTGGGCTAGCAACTCCCCTTGTGTATTGCAGAGGCAGTACCAACCCGAGGTACCTGGCGTAGACAGCGGGGCCGCAAGGCCTAACATGCCCGCGTGGCAGAGGTGCTGAGCTTGCGAGCGCGCGTAAGATCCCTGTCATCATCACGCCGTCCGACCGCCAACCCGAACGATCCACCAATGCGAAGGGCGCTCGGCAGGGCGGCCCGGACGCGACATAGGGAGAATAGAGTTTGAACTAGATTACCATGACGGAAAATGGAAGGGGAATTCAGGCGAGATTTTAGTTGTTACAATTGGGCAAAGAGCTGACTATATAAAGCCAGAACTGCATAGAGCTGCCTGTTGCTATGGGCCATGACAAGTTGCTTGAGCCCCCTCAAAGGTTCCCCTGTGAATGCCTCTCCGATGCCGGTGAAACTTGTCCGAGAATACACACAATACAATCGTTGAGCCTTCATAATACCCTAACTAGGCCGTTTCCTGACCTGATAGCGTCAGATATAGTATACGAGGGGGCTTCGGTTTATCCTATGGGGGAATCTCAGAAACCTGCCTTAAATCTGGTCAAAATGATGGATGCTTTCCATCAGAGGCACCTGCGAAGAATCATGAAGATACGATAAACGGATCATAATAACACAAAAAAGGAAGTTTTGCTCGCACGGTTTAGTCTTTGATTGGCCAGTAACGTCTACCGATGACGCAGTAGCGGATTCCAAAATGGGGAAATGTATTGGACACTCCAGAAGCCAACAAGCTAGATTCTGTCTCAGAAACACGTGTAGAAGAACATTTGACAACGACCTTGAGTCATAAATGTTTCCAGGGTTGAAGTTGCAGACATTGCGCAAGATCAGCAGCAAAGAAAGAATCCGAACCCGAACTCGATATGGTTAAGAGCAAGAGAGGAACTATGTCCAAGTAAGTAATTCATCGTGGACTGATATTACTTGTTACTTGCTCTCAATGAAAGCACTATTAACCATGAGACTCGATACCAGATCTCGTGTTTGGAAGGAACTTTACGTTTCAAGAAATTTATAGCAGCTCCGCACAACACTGTCTCGGAAGGTTTTAATAAGTTGAAGTGTGACTTTTCTTGGTTATATCTCAGTTGCTTCAAAGTTCCAGTCAAAGAGTTGAAAATAGTCTTCTCTCCATTCGAACACCACTAAATACCTTTCCATAAGGTGATAAAGCTGAGAAAAACATGAACTAGGAATGGCTTTGCCCCACCAGCTAGTTTTCCTCCTTTCCCCCTTCTCCTACACTTACTATGTACCCGCTGAAAAAAACGGTACATTTCCGCATTTACGCTGTGTTTGCCACCGCTATATTTCAGGAACGAAAAAAAGAAAAGGAAAAAAGAAAAAAAGAAGACAATCGACAGGTTTTGTTATCTCGCAACCTTACAGAGCCGGCAGCAGGACAGTCAAAGATGCAGAAAGATGCGGATGCAGCAGAAAGGTGAGTCTCGGTCCTCAACTTTTTCGTTGATGGTCAACCAACTGCGATAGTGTGAAATCTCCAGAAGTTATGATACAAGCCAGTAGTGGCCTTCAAGAACGATTCTGATCTTGAACGTTGCAGTCACTTTCATATCCATTGCAAACTCGTTCGTAGCTTTCAACTCGATTTCGTAACTTCTGCAGTAACAGTGAGCCCCATTTCATAAATCTATCAATAAATCTATCAACCACTTTCATGATTCTTGCATCCAACACACAAGGTGAACGCGTTCAAGGGCACGGAAAAATGCTGTGGGTACTGTTGAGTGTAGATTCAGGGTGATGGAAGCTGTGGGTACCACTATGCTGGTCATATCCAAACAATTCCCCATGAACCTTCAAAGTTCTATGGCGCTATGGTCGTCTACTAAGCCCGGGAGTGAAATGTCTCCGTTCCTCTACCAGCTTGTGATCTCTTCTTCCAGTGGAGAGAACCACTCAGCCACAACACGGAAATTCTTGTTTTAAAGCTTGTAGACAGGGTGAATGCTCCCTTGCTTAGTATGTATGCAGAGTAGAGCGAAAGAAATACAAGAATGGTCGCAATATATGTTTATGAAGCTCTCTGCAACGTATATTAAGTACATTAAAAAGGCCATGATCAGCCTTCATATGGAAGCTTTCAGAATAACTCGAAAAAATCCCGACTTCTGTAAAAATTTTAAAAAAGGATCTTATACATGAAGGAAATGTAATTAGCAGGAAGAAGAGATGTTACAACAACCCTGTGAAAGTTCTTTTGAAGTTGTGTAGTTCCGATGGTAACGGTTGAGAACAGAAGTCCTATTTAGAGAGGATATCGACCATTAAAAGCAGCTACTTATGCAGTCGCATAGCACTTGCACATTCGCAAAATTAATTAAAAGTGCAGTGCTTGAAGAAATCCGGCTTCCGTTCACACCATCTCCTTTTCTTTCCCAAATACCACAATCGTCTTTGTTCAGATGTCATCACATGACGAATTCCATTGATGACCGTCCGACACGGGTCACTAACCGGTACCAGAGATACAGAAGGCTCGGTTGGCTTGGGCAGATATCGATCCGTAATACCCGGCCCATGCGGTGTGCAGTGCGTCACTTGCCACTGCATCACCTGCACCCACCTCACCAATGTGTTGAGAATGACTTGCTCTTTTTCTCATTGAACTAGTTGCATTTTTGAACCAAACGCATTTGTTAAACATGCACATTAAGTTGTACATTGAACTCCAGAAAAGTGAAATTGATTGCCCGCACCGTATTGACCCCGCAAAAGCGACATCGATAGGTGAGTGACGTGGCCGAGTGTTGTGCACCTCTTCAGGATGCTTCAGATTCTATTTGAGTTAATGTCCAGATTCCAGTATCAATGGTATGCCGAACAGGCTTTCAGCTTTCTGAGATCTGACCATAGCTATCAAGTTTGCTGGGAGATAAAATCGCTAAGTTCTACATCAGCTGGCTTCTCATGTTGCCGCAAATAACGAGAACGCATTCAAGCGGGTCTGCAACTATGAATGGAAGCCGGTCTCCCTGGCGAATCTCGAAACGAAATTTATCCTAGTTTCCAAATTCATCAACAATTATTTATTACAGATATTTATTTATATATATATATTTGTTACTATTCTACAGGATGAGGCGATAACATTAAATAAATGTGTAAAAATATAAATGTAAATTTCTGTGAAGCCCACATACGTGTAAACGGCGGTGGATCCGAACCCTAGAGAAATGTATCGCGCGCATACGCACGAGCAGCGAGCCTCTGCACTGCGCCATCCGACCGTTGCCCTATTCACTTTTCTTACCCGTCATGCGTCGACTGAATATACATTTTGTAGTCCCATGACGATTTTTACAATCAACTCTCAATAAGGGCAATTGGTGCTTAAGATGTTCCGATAAGCGGTCCTGAAAACTCTTTGTACGTTCCAGCTGGAAAAGTTTAAATCCAATTTATTCAAAGTTGAACTACCCTCACAGTGAACGCACCCTCGTAGGCGTCGGCGTTAGGCTTGTGAGGTCGCAAGCGATACAAGCGATAGGAGCGACCTCTGGAATCTCCTATAGATGGAGAGATCTTGGAAAAATCATCCAGTCTTAGGTTCATTTTATCCATTGCCAAAATATACATACATCAGACCGAAATCGATTAGCTTCCGTCGGGATGCATGCGATTAACTACAAAGTTTTTTTTAAGGCATTCATCATATGTAAAGCCCTTGTGCATCAAACAACGGTAGGTAAAGCTTTTTGCACT
Organism: Haemonchus placei; assembly: GCA_900617895.1. NCBI lineage: Eukaryota > Metazoa > Nematoda > Chromadorea > Rhabditida > Trichostrongylidae > Haemonchus > Haemonchus placei. The sequence goes on along the minus strand of UZAF01018039.1, from coordinate 6,389 downwards.
TTCTCAATTTCTTTAATCAGCGATATTTTATGTGGTGACCAGAAAGGAAAGCAGTACTCAAGGATTGGGCGAATGTAAAGATTGAATAGGGAGAAAAGTAATTTAGGCTCGCGTATTTTGGAAGCCCTCAGAATAAAATTGGCTCTAGAGCTAGCATTAGCTGCTGACTCATGTATAAATTCTTCGAAGTCAAGTTTATCTGTGTAGACAACTCCGAGGTCCCTAATTTAAGATGTACGAGCGAGCTCGGTCCCACTTATCGAAAGACGAAGCTTGAGTAATTTTTATCCAATCATGATAGCTGTTTTTTGGAGGAAAATGTTCAAATTCCATTTTTTGGAGCAAGCCTCAACACACGTTATTGCGTACTGAAGCTTGCAGCAGTCATTTATGGTAAAGACTTTGGAGTTATCCGCATATAGACTGCAAAAGGCGCCAGTAGGAAGAGTGTTAACAAGGTAGTTCACGTATAGTTAGAACATCGCGACCCAATGCACGTACCTTGAGGTATGCCGCTGGGCGTGGGATAAGAATAGGAATGCGAGTCGTTGACCAGCACCACCTGGGTTTTTGCGCTCAGAAAGGAACGTAAAAACTGGTGTAGTCGACCTTTGACGTCAAAAAAATTAGTTTTTCGAGAAGTAATGGTATTGAAATTGAGTCAAAAGCTTGGCATAATCAATATAGCAGACTGAACTGAAATGTCCTTTGTCATTTTCTCTATACTGGAGGGGGACTGTTGACAGCAGAGACGACAATGTCGATCTGTGCTTCAGAAAGCCATGCTGATTGTTAAGTGGGAGGCTCTTCTGCATCAAAACTACTAGTTTTCATACAGACTATACGCTCCATAACTTTGCTCGCGGAATCGATCAGACATGTAGGTCTGTGGTTGCGAACACTATTACTGCATACTTTTTGAAAATAGGTTCAAAAACACCTATCCTCCATAACTCAGGAACGTCTCCACGAAGTAAAATCCTATCAAATGGTACCGTAAGGGCCGACGTGACCCGAGGGCAGCATTCTTCAGGAATATGTAGGGAACGTTATCCGGGGAAGTAGACTCTGCCTGGGACATTGCGCAGGCTGGAGTAGACAAAACTGCTAATATGTCGATCCAATTCAAGGATTCACTTGTCCTTGCAAGCAAACAGTCGTATGTGTTTGGGTGCCTTTGTATATTGTTTTGAAAACGTCGGCAAATAGGTTCTCCTCAGCAAAATCATCTATAAGTAGAACACCGTCTCAGAAAGTCAAGTTTGGGATACTGTATGACAAGTTCAGCTTTTTCCTACAATAGCTGAGGAATCGTTTCTGATTCTTGCATAACGCTATTTTCCTTTCTTCCACGAGTTGATGTCCAATGAGAGCACGTCTCAATTTTCTGAGGTAGATGTAGTATCTGGACTCTAGCATATGGAGGTTATGTGCATTCCCTTGATTGGCTGCTTTCGTAGTCCGCCATCCGGCCGGCCGGCGGACTATGGAAGCTGCCATTCTTTTTGAGGAAGTGGACCCGTCCGCGATATATTTTGGTTTCTTCCCTATATTTCTCGAGCGACACGTACATGTCAATTAACTGATGGCATATATCAAGAAATTCGGAGTATAGCATGTAAACGCTGGTGCTCAGAGAGAGCCAGTCAATTCTAGCTAGCTAGAGTTCTCTTCCAAGTTAGTCCAGGATTGGTGGAATCAAAAAAATTTGACAAACACGAACACAACGACGAGTAAATAAATTAGAAAAAGAAAATAATGACCGCCCCGAGGGGAGGGCGTAGATCGGTCCTCCAGGTGACTATTTAACTTGGAAGAGAACTCTCTTTTATACCCATGCCTGTTCCCGCCAATTCGTACCAGATCAGTAGTCGCTACCTCAGGAGTGTTCACGGCCACACCGCCGTTCTACTGGCCTCTCCCTCTGACCAAGGTATGCTCTCTCACTTCCTCTTTTACGACCTGTGGTACTTATTGCAGAAGAAAGCCTATCCTTTTCAATTCCTTACTGATCCATTCAAGCGGGAAAGCAAAATCATCTGAACTCACTCCTGGTTCCTGTAGCAGGTCCTCGTATCTTCCTTCATGTTGACCTCGTCTTGGCCCACCATCTTATGTAGTATCCTTTATTAGTAACTGTAAAAACACGCGGTATTATCGCAAATTTTTGAGTTCTTACGGCGAGTACTGTACTTACTATAAACTCTGATCAGCGGAAGCGAGAACGCTCGACGTTAATACGACGTGGTTGATTATCCACGATCGACTGTTTTCCTGGACTATCTCTTATAGCCTTTGTGATTTACCCGTCTTGGATCAATCGATCGTACTTACAGCCTTAGCTCGCCCTGCATCATGAGCCAAGCTGCCTTCACCAACAGTTTCGGGTGGCCCTGTCTCACGAGCCCAAATCTGCTTTCTTGGGTTTGATCTCCGTAATCAAACCCCCTGCAGCTACTGTTCACTCTTTCCGCACGCTTTAGTTTAGTTCGCCCCCATATGGGGATTATACGGCCCCCCTTCCAACGTGCGGTGTTAACAGTAACAACATTGTTATTATTTATTGTTAGATTTATTAGCCAACAAAAAAAAAGCGACAAACACGAACACAACGACGGATAGTTAAATTTAAAAAGAGAAAACAATGACCGCCTCGAGGGGAGGGAGGTGGTTCAGTCCTTCGGGAGACATTTAACCTGAAGGAGAATTTTCTTTTATACCCCTGCTTGTTCCCTTTAGCTCCCGCCAGATCAGAAGTCGCTACCTCAGGGGTGGTCACGGCCACACTGCCGTTTTAGTATTCTCTCCCCTCTGACCAACACTATGATTTTGGTGCTTTAGTAGGGGTCGGGGATGCGCCAGCTATGTTGAAGTCAACGCATTTGTAATCAGAAGTGCTGAATGGGGGGAGCACTTGTAGGTTTTCCAGTATACCAGATTCTGATGTCAGGATTATATCGAGGATATTAAGCCCATGAGTTGGAGCCGATTGTTTGAGGTTTGGTGTGTTGGTGAAGGAAAGAAACGCCTGCGATGAAGGGAGGATGTAGTGTATGGAATCCATTTCTCTCCACTCATTTCCAAAGCGAACACCGCGAATAATAGAATTCATTGCAATAGAGCAATAAAACACGAACAAAAAAGAGAAAACAGTCGGCGAGTGTGCGAGGCGACCGGCGACGGGGGTCTGAGGATCTGGCAAAGACGAGAGGGCGACCTCCCAAGAGGCAACTCATGCCTTTTATAGTGAACTCTTGGCCCTCTTCATCTCCGGCGGGAAACCCTCGCGGTCCCTAGCGTGTGACCTTGTGATCCACAAGGAGGCATTGCCTCTGAGAATTTGATTGACCCAGTCAATCACTGGAAAACTGAAATCCCCCAGAAGAACATTGTCAACCGTCTCATTCGGTAAGAAGTTCATGCAGGAAGCTCGCGAATTAGGAGTGGGCAGCTGCTGTGCAAGAGGGTCTCCGGTAAACTAGGATCCACAGAGTACCATAACGTACTGACTCCCACGCTCACTGCTTGAATCAATTCTTGGAAGTCTTTTTTGAAATGGAGATTGCGTGAAATACTTGTGTGTATAAGAAAAGACCTCTACCGCCTTTCCTGCTACCCGCATGGCCACAGCGGTAAACAGTGTATATCGAATTCAGACTGAGGGTGGCGACATGTATGATACTTGGCATGCACCAACTTTCTGTTATGAATACTGCGCTTGGTTGTTTCGGAGCAGAATTAAGCTTGGTATTTTGTTTACAACAGAACGTGCATGGAGCAGAGAGAATCGATAAGTTGCCGCTGAATTGGGTGATTTACGTTCGACAGTGAAACACTGAACACTGAAACCGCATTGGTCGGTCTTGTAGTCTAGCGGGCGCCAACAGGGAACACTGTCGAAGTAGAATCGATTTTACCATGTAGGGCAGGCAATGTTCCCAAAATGTCAAATCAATTCGATCGGCCGAATGAGAAGAGTGTCTAGCGAGGAAGTCGCGAGAATCCTCAGTTTGTGTATGGGTAGATCACGAACCACGTGTCACTTGGCCCATTGCCAAATACGGTATATTCTCCTCGACCGAAGATACCTCAATAATGATTACTACAGGAATACATATGAAACACTTTCCTATGATCACCTCAGTGTTATTCCCTAATGTTCTGGCTCGCTTAGGAGTGTACTGTTGTTTCTAATCTATTCAATAGTCGCGGCTAACCCCTCTTTCTATTCAATGATCTCCATGTATTCGCTATACTCCCTGCATTCCTGCACGTTAGATGCCGCTGACAACTGCTTATTCTTTCACAAGTTCTTTCAGGAGTGAAAGTACGTTTTCCGATTTTTACTCAATGTACATAGATTTAACCATCATAGGAACAGATACAACCCCTGACCCTGCTTCTCCCCTTTTCGAGTGTCGTGGTGGCTTTTACAAACTGAAGTATTGTAAACCCTCTACTTCACTTCGAGAATAAGAAGGCCACTTGCCCTGATATAGAGATCTAGCGATTTCCTCCCACCTAACTGTTGTGATTACCACCGCTCTAACTCATGCACTGATGTCATGACTCCAAAAGGCGGAAAACATTTACTAATCTTATGATCCCTATAGGCAAAAAACATGCGTAAGTTATTGTTGAAATGAAAATAGTAAGTTATTGCTGAAATGAAAATATGTAATTGGTCTACTCAACTACTGGAATCCTGAAAAAAAGAGATAAAAGGAGTGTGTTGAGGATAAGATCCATTTGAGTCTAACCTCATTCTTCCACTTATCCTCCTCCCACNTAAACCCTCTACTTCACTTTGAAAATATGAAGGCTACTTGCCCTGCCATAGAGAGCTAGCGATTTCCTCACACCTAACTGTTGTGATTGCTACCACTTTAACCCATGCACTGATGTCATGACTCCAAAAGGCGGAAAACATGTTCTAATCTTATGATCCCAAAAGGCAAAAAACATGCGTAAGTTATTGTTGAAATGAAAATAGTAAGTTATTGCTGAAATGAAAATATGTAATTGGTCTACTCAACTACTGGAATCCTGAAAAAAAGAGATAAAAGGAGTGTGTTGAGGATAAGATCCATTTGAGTCTAACCTCATTCTTCCACTTATCCTCCTCCCACATGGTGTAGTCTCGTGACTTTAATTCAACTTGCAATTTCTTTACTTCATCTCAATGGCTTGAACTCTGCAGCATCAATGACTTCATCGCATGGGCCTCATCCATGGTATTTCACTAACCCTACGATAGTTTTTGGGGGAAATCAAATTGATCCGCAATCATTTCGACTCTCCTGAATTTATCTTGCTCTGCAGGTCCATATTAGATGAGCAGATTGCCAATCGATGAGGAATCTCTCTTGTTCTCCTGATTTTTCATTGCATTGCAACTCTATATGGCTATTACAGAACTTTCATAGCGATCTATCTTCTCATCTAATCAACCTACTTTACCTAAAGTTTGCTTATGGGGCTGCTCTTATGGCATCGGAGTAAAAGGAAGTAGAACAACTTACCCATACAAGAGGGCACTCGAACGCTGAAGGTGTCAATAAGGGTGAAGCGCTTAGGAACATAATTAGTCTCCCAAGCAAGTCAACCTCGCAACACCATCAACATACATTAAGCTGTTACAGTGAGATGCTCAGAAGATGTGTTACACATAATTCCTTAACAGTCAGTAGTAAAAAGCTCCAGTAGAGATGAATACACCACATTTGGCAATGGGCCAAGAGACACGCACGCGACACGCGCCGGAGAGTCGCCTATATTTTTAGATGCGATCAACGTAGGCCAGCTCCTCTTTTGTATAATCTGTTCTCGCATACGAGTGAGCAAAGTCCTTCGTGTCAACACCCTTCTAGAACCGCGGTCGCGGCACGCACGCGACCGCCACCGCGCACGCGTTGAACGGACGGACGGACGGACAGACGGTCGTCGAAGTCTGAAAACAGCCAGACGGGTTTGATCAACGTGTGAATCGCGCCGTGCAAGCGCGGCTATCAGCTTATGATATTACAAGATGACTCATCATGGTAGTTCAGGGAAGAGCGGCGACTGAGCAGAACTTCAAAGAGGAGTCGACTGGAGCTAGCCACCGAGGACGGCAGCCCCAAGCTCCCTATCTCCATGGGGGCGAAGCCCTGGACACCACGGATATATCCTCCTTGATCTCAGCCTCTGTCTGGTGTTACGTAATTACCAGTAGGGCTACGCTAATGCGTGCACCACATGCCCACTACCGCTTACCTGCGACTTGTTGGAGAACCAATATGAACAATACTGGTTGATTCCCCAATCCATAACTGCTTCCTCACCGCGTCTTCGTCGTGCCTACGTGACTTTTGGAAGGACGCACAAACGGGCATGCAAAAAGACACACA
>UZAF01018038.1:15006-28321 GCA_900617895.1 Haemonchus placei | reverse complement strand
CTGTACCACTAAGGCGACTTGTCCCTCCTCCACGCACGGGACCTGTGTCTGAGCCTGGGCCTGCGTCTACCCTCGAGTACCTACGCAAAAGGCAGTGCTACAAGGAATTGAATGACTAGATGTTAGTCATACAAAAACAAGGGACAACTATATAATTACATAACTATTATACTGCGAATGAGTGAGAAAAACTAATGATTAATTATGCGCGAACAAATAATGAAGTAGAGAACTGCTAAAAATAACTCAACAAATAAATGTATTTAAGAACATGGGAATATAAACCACATTCCACATTGAACCTACTGTGGAATTGGGTCCCTACTCAAGATTATTACAACCCACCCAGACATCCAAACTCTTGCGGTACTTTGGCATCCAAGACCATCCGTATTGGCTGTGAGTCGTGTTCCGAGTTCTTTCTTGCGTCGGTGATCACTGCCATCTCATTAGCTCGGCTTATTAGATTGAAGCAGAGGAGATGCGGCAATGCAAGTTGGGACTGCGGTTGGAGCCAAAGTCGTGTGGTACATTCGGCAGGAGGAAGGACGACGCAATGTTGGCGGTAACTAGACATCAGGGTCATCGGCTATGCGTGGCCACGTGGCATATTCTCGTTTTCTGTCTGTCATTTACCACCGCGCACGCCAGCCAAAGTATTTGGAAGTCAGCCGAAAGCACGACCGCACCAAATTATGCATCTGCTATGCATGCCAATTCATTGTATAACACATTTACTTCTCCTAACTACATTACGATTCTGAATGGGAATCGAATGAATGGGCGAGAGTACGGCATTGATCGGCACCAACTTTATATTTGTATCAACATGATAACGCTATCACAGGAACTTTGATATCAACTGAATTGCCGACTTCTCAGACTGCTCTCATAAGAACTTTGTCACTGGAAAGTTCTCGCACTTACTCCCCTTTCATCTCTGGTAAGGACGCAATAGGAGTAAAGTTCCAGCCCTCATGTGAATGCTGAAGATAGTTATTCAGCTATTCCTGCTAGTTTGACTGCTATGTTGCGTAGCTCTTATCTCTTCGCAGTGCTCATATTTTTTTACATATTGACACTTTGTAACTCGTAGTGGATCGTTTGTTAGGGTGTTTCCTTTTCGTGGTACTGCATTCTGTGCATCTCAATTCTAGCAGTACGCTCATCCGTCCGAAGCCTTAGTCAAAGGCCAAGATGGCTCTTTAGGGCGCGTTCACAGCATCAGACATTTCGATGATGTTGTTAGTTGTTAGATGATGTTTTTTTCAATACATTCTTCGATTTAGTTATCAAGCACTGTTCCTACTGCACATGCAGCTCTTCTTATGTCAATACCTGAGTTGGCCATCAGTAAATGGTCGCATCCGCATGTGCAGAGTGGCAAACCGCACAAGTTCGTTTCAGGCAACTTTGATTCTGGATAACCCATGTTAATAGCATTTTTATAGAACTTTCACACGTTCGAATTCTTTGAAAAGCAAGTTCGTTCCACCTAAGCCCAGCCTACCGTCATCTCTTTCTCTGCCTGGCGTACAAAAATGGAAAACGGAGCCACCATTACACTTCTCTGCTCCAGCATCTGATAAGGAAGCGCCACGAGACAGAAATGTTTGCAGCTCCTATAAATCTTTTCTTGCTGAACAAAATACTAGGACCATATATGTGAGTTTTCATACTTAAACTTGTTTAATGAATGTTTACTTGAGTTCCGCTAGTTTTCTCCGCCGTCACCTGCTGAAAAAAAGGCTCCTCCGGAACCGCCGGTGGACTACCATAACCAACTGAATTCCGAAGGTCTCCCTTTTATTTACGAGTAGCTCTAGTCTATTTGACGAATCTAGTCATGACTTCTCTTGTATAAAAACTATATAACATTGAAGAAAGTGCCCCACCAGCTGCAAATGCAAGCAAAGGCACATTTCCATTTGCGTCGCAAAATGTTCAAGATGGTGTTAAGTTTAGTACTTCGGTTAGTCCATGTTTCAATAGGCCTTGTCATCTTTTCCTGTCACATCTGTTTTTGCCTAGGAGGAGTTGTGCACGACGACATTTGCGGTCCGGAAGCATCCCCACCGACAAACGGTAACGAAGAAGACGCGTACATACACTGTAAATGGCATGCAGGTTACATCAACAACGATGCATGTGCTTGGTGCGAAGGAAGACATGCAGTTGAGGTTAATGTATTCTGCATTAAGCACATGTTATAGCCAGTGATCTGAGATAGAGTTTTTTAGGAAGCAACAACTTCAAGATTTGCGTCGCCTCCAGCGTGAGGAGGCGCGACAAAGGCAAGAATTGCAGGTCGAAGGTGTTAATTCAGTGGAACAGCAAGAGCGAAAATTCCAGCAGGAAAGAGCGGTTAATAATTTTTTGTCAGTTCCACTCAGCCGACTCGCCTTCTCTTTTTCGTGTTACACTTGATGTGCCACCTGTATCCCTTCCAAATTTTGACACTCTGATCCAAGAGAATGGGGTTGTGAAATACTGGTTAATCACGCACACACCACGCACACGCACACGCACACACATACACGCACAAACACGCCGAAACCTTCCGCCATGTGCGGTTTCGGCGTGTTTGTGCGTGTTTAGATAAGTTCGACATGTCTGTTCAAGTCATGCATGCTTAGATAACTTTATATATTTCATTCTTTTTCTATTCCAATTGGCTGTGTATTTCTACTCAGTTTAAGCTTATTTTGACCACGCCCCGCTCACCCGCTCTCTCCCTCGCTCCTTCCCTCCCCCTCCGCGAGCGCAGTCTAGCTCAGTTACCTTATCACCTACCGTCAGGTTTCTCGATTCTGCCTACTGTATATATTTCAAATTCAAACGTCCTCGTTTGAAGGAACATTTTCGCGCATGGCTCACAGCCCCCCTCTCTGTAGACGTAGTTTGCACCCGTCACCTGCCATTGGTGTTCCATTCTGCCACCTGTGTTCTTTCCAAATTCGAACGTCTAGCTCCAAGAGGCAATTTTTGCGTATGCCACGCCCTTCCGGGGCGGACCCAGTTCTGTCGCCTGCCATTAGGTTCCATCTTGTCGCCCGAACACGGGAAGTTTGAATACTCTAGCTCTAGCAAGGGAGGGATACTAGATCGCAGTGGCCATCTAAGATATCGGGCTCACTTCAGTAATTATGCATACTGCAAGAAAACCTACTTGATGAGATGTATACCGCCGTAGCTGTTTCCAGATGGGGATCTCAAATCCACTTTCTAAATCTGCTAAACGATTCTGGGACAGAGTTCCGTTACCATTTCCTCCCCTTTCGAGAACATAACCAACTGTGCAGCGATGGAGCTGTTGGTACAATGGCGGGCTCCCAGAATGGCTATGAAGGTTGGGATCCGTGATGCTTGCGCTCGTTTTGCTTCCCCAAGGAACAACTCCCAAAGAGGAACAACTCCCAAACGCTTGCAAAATGCTTCTACGCTTCATATCCTTCATCTAAAGACATCCCTCGCATTGGAGGAATACTGAAAAGAGTAATACAATGGAAGTTTTCTGTTACCACCACGCACGGGACATGGGTGCAGTCCTATCGCGAACACTCAAAATGAATTGCGAAGCTCCATGCACATTCGATGCTCATCTGACCAAAATACTCCTTGTTAAAGCAATACCTTATCCTTGACCAAAAATGAGCCAGTACGTTCAATCGACGTTTTTACAGAGAAAAAAAGAAAAGAGCTGTCGGAACAATTGGACAATGGGTGAGCAATTTATGTACACATGTGATAGTTCAATACATACAGAGTGTTAGAGCAGAAAAGTTTCTCACAATGTTTCTTTTCTCGCAACGTAAGTATAAAGTCCATCGCCCAATCACTCTCACAGTCACCGTCCAGGTGGGATGAAAAACAATATTGTACAGGGCTTTCCAATTCTTCCGGATTCGTATCCAAGTAGCCTGCTGCAAACCACGAGAAGATAGAAGATTTTTAAATCTAGGTGCGCTAAACTAGAAGTGCACTAATGAGACAAGGCGAACTATGGAGACGCGGTTACTCACTTGGAAATTGAGGTCATGAGCGATAACATAGGACACGATACGTTTGAACATGGCTTTGAATGGCAAGAAGAAATATACTTCGAGATTCTGAATTTGGGATGTTGCTCGAGGCGGAATGTTGAGCACTTTCACCGCCTTGCCAGCTGATAAAGCACCCTGAATTGATTCATGGTCCTTGAATGAGCTTCATGAATCGACAATCAGAAGGGACGAGGGACGAGGCTCCATATCTCCAAGAAGGTACGAATTTTCCTCATTGGATTTGCCGGGGCGTTCGTCGTCGACGCTATCATCTGCTGACAAGAGGAGATCACTGTGATCTTCTCCTATGCAATCGTCCTCTTCGCAGTCGACAACGAGGTTGTCATATGGGGCATCCGTATATAGACAAAAAGATATCTGTCACCTGTCGTCCCTCCCTTGATGGTGCTGGCACTTCGGCACAGGAACCAAACTTCACTGCACTTGAAATGCACCCATGTTACACAAACAGTGGGGAGCAAGAAAAATTTCCTCGGAAGTGCCTTACGCTGTTCTTCAAAGGTGAGGGGAGTCTGTAGATGGTAGGTGGTGAATATGAAGCGTAGAAGTATTTGCAAGCGTTTAGGAGACATTTTCACAAAAAGCAAAGCGAGCATACGCATCAAATATCCAAAGCTCCATAACGTCCTGCGAGTCCTCCGTCGTACTGCTTCATCGTAGCACGGTTGGTTACGTCCTCGATTTGCTTATTTAGGCAACGCGGTGCTATAACACAGGGAGGAAATGGTCCGGTAACTCTGTTCCCAGAATCGTTTAGAAGATTTGGAAAGTGGATTTGAGATCCCCATTTTGAACCACCTACGGCGGTATACATCTCATTAGGTAAGTTTTCTTGCAGTATGCATAATTACTGAAGTGAGCCCAATATCTATTACCCAATGTCCTTTAGAAGGTCAAGGCTCACCCAATGCCACTAGCAATTATTTGCATGCAAAAGGTGGAAGGGCATTGTAAAATTTTTCGTAATTACAATAATAACCGTACAGAAGGCTGTTAAACGACACATATGTAGAAGCGGAACCAATCAAACCGGGAAAAGTAGGAAGCCTAGTATTCTCAGATTGAAATATTCAGTTAGCTCGCGTGCGAGTCAATCATGATCCTGGGTCACTCATGAAAAGAAAGGCAATTGAGCAGATTAACGAAGAAGTCGATTCGATGTGGCGGATTGTCAAGCAGAAACTCCACTGTCATACCTGTCGCGCGCAGGAATGCCATCTCATTTCCGATTTCAATAGACAGTGTAGAGATGAAAAATGTAGGAGGTTGCTAACTCACCTAAAGGCACGGTTCACTATAAAAATGATTTCGGAGATTTGCATGTGGTATGAATTCGGGGCCCTCTCTGATACACATGTGCCGGAATGAAGTCGAAAAACGTTCTGGATAGGGCACAATAAGGGGCCGGAGAGTGAAGCACGGTCGGCCTCCGCCCCTCACTAGCTGACTACGAAATCTAATTGCCGTTCACCACTTTCGCATTGGAGCAACATTAGTGAAAAATCAATAAGCTAATCGACCGCCTCCTACTGTTAATAGTATTCGGCTGTATTCCTACTATTTGGCTGATATTCTGCTCTATTCTGTTCTAATTAATTATTCTCAAAGTCCCGCCGAATTGATTCTGCACAACTCTTCAGCATGATATCAGCAGTAGAATGAATAATATTAACGAAGAAGCCAAAATCAGCTGTTTGGGCGTAGTGTCTGTAATTGCAGACATTACGTCGCATTCGTCTACTCGCCCGAAAATTCCCTTAACCCCGTTTTCTCGCCGTATAACTCGTCCAACCCCCTTTTCTCTTCTTTTTCGAAGCTTTGTATTTCTTTTATGCATCGTTTTTCGCGTTGTAAGCTTTTCCGTTGTACTACTGTAGGTCGTACCTATCATTTTTCGTCAAAAACCGGATACCCCAAAATTGTCTTCAAGTAGGGACACGCCATACCTTCATCGTTTTCCTTGACAAGAAAATTTTCACGACAAAAGCAATCCTCGACAAATAAAGCGATGGCGTTTTGGATAAAAACATCGATAGTGCCACCTCAAAGTTGTAGTAAGAACAGCAAAATGATATTATTGAGGGAGTCACGGCCAGTGGTAAGTGGCCGTTTGTTTAGTAGGTACCGGCACGAGATTAACAAAAATTTGTACTTAGAGAGCATTCTGATGGACGTACTGAAGCACTGATCCGACTCCGCTTCCTGAAACAGCCCGTGGTCCTTCCAGAAAAACGATACTACGGCCCACAGACCCAAGCTTAGTCAACAGTAGTGTGACGCGAGCTGCTCGACTTCATTAGCATGGAGGAATGGCTATCCTGCTCTCCAGATCGCAAGCAACTTAGCTCCTCCGTATGCTCACTTAATAAAGGAGGACCTGACGATTTGCAATTCCAGTTTGGAGTCTTTGAAAGCAAGATTCATGAACGGTTGGGAAGAATCGGAGTAGGTTTACCTGCGTGTAACATACAAGGAGTTCGAGAACAGACTCTGGGCCTCTATTCTTGCTAAGGGGGTATTTCGAAGGATTGTAGCTATTTGTTGCACATAATGTGAGCGAACGTGTACACTAATTTCATTTTCATCCTCCGCTACAAAAGCTTGAAATACATTGCACTGAAAAGGCTCCCTTAACTTTTGGACACCCTGTATTTTTCTGAAAATTAGGTTCCATTTGAACGCACCTCTCACCCATTATCGTAGTCTACGGCGACGATCCTCATAACTATTTTGTCGTCTCACTCTGAGACGACTCCCTGGCTGAACTCCCGCCCCTCAATGGTTCGCGGTCAAGCGGACCCGAATTAAGTGGGTCCGCACTCTTCCCTCCTCAAATTATCAAAGCAAGACGTAAGTCTAGTAAGACTGCTTTGTAAAGTATTCTTAAAAATTACTGCGTATTATTATAGCGGTAACGTCAGCGCTTATATATTAATTGTTGTATTTTTACTCCGTTATTATCGGAGTTATTCGAAAACCACTGAACCACCCGCACACCCATCGTGGGCCGAGTTTCGCCGAGTTTATGCGTGCCCGGCGCGCATAAAGCATTGCTCGCTCCTTTTATTTTCTTTCCTGGCCCCTAGGCCTTCGTTGGAACGAGTGTTAAATCCATGCGGAAAGGGCCACTTACTGCGAGAGCGCTCCATCCACCGCCAGTGAGTCTCCTTCATTCCATTTGTTGACCGATTCTTCACGTTTGCTAATTTTTTTCCTTGCATCTAGACTGTTGTGAGACCAAACCCGGAACTTCTGACCATAGCACCACCAAACTCCGCCGCATGTTCTGCACCCTGGAGCTGGGGCTTATGGTTAGCTAGGCTCACATGTGCTTTGTTGTTCTTACCCTATCCCCCTCCAAACTTGATTCGACCTCTCAGGTGTTACTTCAGATAATTTAGAATTTCCAGACAGACAAACAATCAGAAAGACAGACGCGAGCGGGTCGTATAATATGGTAATGATAGGATAGCTGCGTTGGATATTTCACCGTCGCTTTGCGCTGTGTCATACTTTCTAATAGATATCCACATATCCCACCAGGAAAGGGTCTCAAAGTCTCAAGGAACTTTGAATAGAGACCTTGGTATATCGATAGAGTTTCCATTGCTATTTACAAATATAGAACTCAAAAGTGCTAATGAGTCTATGAAAAAAGTTGTGAGCGCTCAAAGTTAGTTTGCATGCTCAAAGCAGCACAGTTGCCCGCAGTAGTCGCAAGGTGGCCGTTTCGCAATGACTGTGCTCTCACTCTTGAGGCGATCCTGTGCAGTTTTGTTTCCTGCCGCCATCACAGTTTTGCCAAACGTGCTTTCTTTCGAGTAGATGTTGTCATACCGTTTTTTGTAACTAATTCAAGTTCGCGCCTTGTTTCGGCTATCATTTGCGACCACCGCACTGCTTCTCCACTCTATTCCTGAAGCGCTAGTTCGTTTTCAACATTGAGACGCACACACCCAAGTGAAATCACCTTTGGCATTTTTCGAAAAAAAATCGCGTATAAAGTCCAACGCTGAGAGAAGAATCAAAAAAATGAAGCAGATACAACGTGATAGCAATGTGTAGAAATCCTTTTTACAAGTACGGTGGTCGCAAATGATAGCCGAAACAGGGCGCTAGCTTTAATTACTTACAAGAAACGGTGTTAGAGTATTCATTTGGAAGAAGGCGCATATTGAAAAACCGGTGCGGCGGCGTGAAGCAGACCCACATCATTCGCCAGAAGGGGAGAACCCTGCCCCCGTGTCAGGGCGACCCTTGCAGTCGTTGCGAGCAACTGCACATTTCATCTGGCACTATCTCTCCATGCTTTAAGCATGCAAACTTTGAGCGCTCTCAACTTTATTGGTAGACTCCTTTGGCAATTTTAATTTCTCAGTTTGTAAATAGTATCTTAAGCCCAATCGATATACCTAGGTCTCTATTCAAAGTTCCATAGAATGTTGAACCCTTCCCTGGTCAGCACTATTTCTTATTAGGTTCAATGTCAGAAACACATGCAAACTAAGTAACAGCAATATAGTCGATTTAAAAATATTTCGAAGCTTCTGTTTACTGCGGCCAACGCCAGTTTCTTTATTTTCTTAGATGTATTTCTTGCTTTTGTGAGCATAGGAAATCTGTGTATTTTTCAGTACTGTGTGTATAGGACGGATGTGTATATGAAATATGTGTATTTTTTTCTGGGAGAAGTTCAGAAAAGCAGTTCATGTTAAGGTTCTTACGCGGCAGTATGAAATTGATATGGAAACCTTAGAAAGAAGGCAGAAACGCGAGATTGAGGAAGCTGAAAAAGTACAGGAAGATGAACTGAAGCAAGCTCAGAAACGTATAAAATACGAGCAGGTATCGAGCTTTCTAATTTCTGGGTATTGTGCATGCTTAACTAACGTGAACACAATATATTTCCGAAACGCGGACCATGACTTCTTTTTCATAATCCCCAACACCTTTGTCTGTGAGGTTTTCAAGTTAGACTTGAAGTTGTCACGTCCAACGTGATTTGTATGTTCCCTAAACTGCTGCCTTTTTTCTTGCACTTGTTCGGATACCTATCTAGTTACATTGGTCATGCTGTCTTATTGTAATCCTCGCACTCACTTTTATCATATTCATTTTATTTCAGTCAATTTTTTCTAGGAGAAAGATTTGCGTGCGTTCAAGGAGCGTCTCAAGAAAGAAATGAAAATAATGAGGCAGGAATTGGATATGCTACCTCGTCATCAAAGGAAAGATGCTCTCAGAATGAAGAAAGATCAGATGGAATATGAAAATCATGCAAAGGTCCCTCGTTCAATTTCGTTTTGCCTTCAGTATTACCTATTGCCTCGCTTCAGGAGGCTGATTTCTTTGTGCAGCTGCAAAAAAATGCCGAAAGTACACTAGCTAGGTTAACGCAAAAGCACAAGGTTGTCAGTTAAGCTCTTCAATTTTTCTGTCGAAGATGATCATACATATTCTGTTTTATGAGAAAATGGCTACTCTTGAACGTCAGTTCTTGTTGCAAAAACATCTCTTGTTGAGAGCTAAGGAGAATAGTAACTGGGAATTGGAGGAGAAACAAATGGGGGAAAAGTGAGTGCTAGATATTGTTTTCATATTGAATTCTGTTTTGATTTCCTCAAGAATTTTATGAAAGCTTCCTATTTGGTAGGTATGCATTACACCGAAAGCTATTCAAGGATGAGTACTTTCTGCTACGGACACAAATGCTAGCTAGACATCAAAAAGAGTTGGCACAAGTTCAGAAATTCAACCAGGTACATTTGTGTTATTATCACTGATATGTTTGGGTTCTCAGGTATTGGATACGTGGCACTTATTACTATCTGGAAGTCTACCGTTC
This sequence comes from Haemonchus placei, assembly GCA_900617895.1. Lineage (NCBI taxonomy): Eukaryota > Metazoa > Nematoda > Chromadorea > Rhabditida > Trichostrongylidae > Haemonchus > Haemonchus placei. Next base: position 18,412 of record UZAF01018038.1, on the reverse strand, counting down.
GAGTCTGTCCCGAAATTTGATATTACCTGAAGAAGCACATCGGGAAGTCGGGTCATGTTTGGAATGGTTGAGCATAGGGTAACAACAATAAAGCACACGTAAGCTTAGCAGAGCCCCGAGGGGGCGGAAAACACCGGAGTTGGGCAGTGCTATGGGCAAAAGTACCTCTTTGGTCCCACTACAGTTCGAACGCCGAGAAACAAAGGAGCAAAGGTGAGGGATGGGTCAACAAATGGAATGAAGGAAATGGACCAGCTGCGAGCGGAGCATTCTTGCAGTGGGCGGTAATCTCCACATGGATTCAACACTCGATTCAACGAAGACGTAGAGGCCAGGAAAGAAAGTAAAAGGAACGAGCAATGCCTTGTGCGCGCCGGGCACGCATAGAATTAGCGAGACTACGCCCACGATGGGCGAGGCGTGCGTTCAAATGGAAGCTACTTTTCAAGAATCACAGATGTTTCAGAGTGGTGGGCGCCTATTTATTGCAATGTATTTCAAGCTCGAAGCTGGGAATGGCAATGAAATTTGCACCGTGTTGCTTACATTATGTGCAACAACAAGCTACAATCACCTTTCGAAATACCCCCCATTAGCAGGAATAAAGACCCAGAGTCTGTTCTCGAATCCATCGTATGTCGCACGCAGATAACCTCCATTTCTTCCCGGCCGTTTCTGAGTCTTGCTTTCAAAAACTTCAACGTGAGTTTGCTAATCCCATATGTTCCTAACACGATTCAAGGAAGGCATGGAGGCTAAAAACAGTCATAAGAGAAATGAGCAGGGCTGCGTGCTACAAACCCAACAAAACCCTGCCCACTATGGGCGGGGCACGCGTTCAAAACGAAAGTAGGCTCGGGTCGAAGTTCATAACTCTGCAAAACTCGGAAAAAGTGATTAAAGGTAATAGAAGAAATGTGGTCATACCCTCGAAATAGGCGGAGTTTGCACAAGTTGAGAGGGGCTATAATCATCAATTCATAACTCCGTTCAAAAACGGTATAGAACTCGTTAAAGAACTGGTTAGAGGCTATTGAAGAAATATGCTCAAAGGCTTGAAATGGGCGGAGCTAAGGTCAAGAATTTGCTGCTTGTATTAAAATGTTCTAAAACACGGAAGATAGCAATGGGCTGTAGAAGGAATAAGGCCGTTTTTTCAAAGTAAACGGGGCTTTTATCAGGTGAGGAAGCTAAGATCAGGAACTCTGTTCAACGACGCTCTAGAATGCGAGAAAAGTGGCGAGAGGCTTTTGAAGGAACGGTGATTAAACTTCCACGCTTGCAGTGAATGGAGGGAGCGATCATCACGCACCTATAGCTCTGCTCAAAGACGTTCTATAACCCAAAAAAGTGCGTAGAGGCTGCATATTGTGAAATCCCACCGAAGCGGACGGGGCTTGCCCTAAGACGGGCTGGGCTATGATCAAATTTACAAAACTACGGAGACGTCATTAGCGCTCCAAAATCAATTTACACATGTATGTAGGCAAGATCATCAGTTTTCACCTTTGAAACTATCGTCATCATTTACTGTATGCAACGAACTCGTTTTTTCTACCTGTCCCAAAGTTCCTAAAGACGTTGGGTCGACTTTGGGATGGCTGCGTCGCGGGGTGGACGGAGCACATATGAGCTTAGAGGAACCCAGGGGCTGAAGAACGTTCATCATAATCGGCGGTGGAATGAAAAAACTTCACAAATTTGCTCCAAAATTCCAGACACCGGAAAATGGGCAAAGACCAGGTACAGATCAACAAATCAAACTAAGAGACTCGTTCACGGTGAGCTAAGCTTTTCCGAACCTTTCGCATCAATTCATAGCCGACAACAGCCTATAGCTAGATTCTCGACGGGTGGAACCCAGCTCAAAAAATCTTTATCGGTTCGATGTGTTCTCTGTTGTGACGCACGCGTGAGTGCGGAGTCCAAGTGGTGATGCGATCAACTGATTTCGGTAACTACCAATTTTTGCTTCAGATATGAGCTAATCAGCTTGATCCCTCGATCGTTTTCATGCGTTATTTCGGTGGGCAAAAGCGGGGTTTCCGGAAACGCGTCTGTTCTAGGAGTCATGAGGTCCACGTGTATAGTGTTGCCGCGTGACAGCAGTACCCATGTAACAAATCGTGTGAAAATAGGCAGGCTTTAAGGCCGTGATTTAGTGAAAGATGGCGCGAGGAGTAAGAACCTTATAAATCCCTTCACCCAATCTTACAGCAAATAAAGAAAGCAATTTTGAAATAAGCGTCCGAGAGAGGGCAAAACGCTCAGGCCAAATGAAAATGATGGCCTACTGTCCCGCCCTGGTCGTCACTATTGTGCATGGTTTCCGGAACTTGATTCTAGGAGGAAGAAGCTGAGCTTGTTCGCGCACTTGCTTTGGATCGGAAAAAACTTCCAAAAATGTTACGAAACGAAGCCAAAACTCGAAGCCATATGTTCAAGGAGAGTCTTCGCATTAGCATGCAAGTTAGACAGATTTCACTATTCATGGTATGTTCGAACATTCTTTTTCTGAATGCATTCACGAAGTTTCAGACAATGACAGCTGCCGAAATGAGCGAAAAGGTGAGGGGCTTCGATGAACAGGAGATCATGCGAATTAAAAAAGCTCTTGAAGAACACGATTTGAAAAGCGCTAGGAAGATTGCTCAGCTGAAGGAAAGACATCAGTCTGCTGTTAGTTCTCACTGCTTCTTGAATTTGCTCTCTTGCAGGAAAGTAGTGTTTAAGCACAATTATTTCTGCAACATATATATTGACCAATATGAAATGTCGTTTTGTTAGCCATTCATTTTGAATGTAAAAAAGATCAGCGAACTATATTAATTCGAAATATACTTCATCTCTGTAAATGACATCTCTCCTTCCACTTCTTAAAGTGTGCCCTTTTTGGAAACCTACGAAATTGGATAAACGAAAAACTGTGACTCGAAAAAGCCGGACGCACAAAATTTGACGTTGAAAAGTTTTAATTCTTTTCCTTCTACGGGTGCCGCTTTGACCTGAATAAGTGGTAGTCTACGGTGCAATTCTTGGGATATATGGCGCATGAGGCAGGACCTCTAAGCCTCGTTCCTCGCCTCGCTGTTGGTCGGTTTTCGCAACATGAGTTCCTGCGTTGTCGTGCAACAGCGAGGCGAGTACTTTCTTACTGGCTCACGTGATTCTCTAACGCGCACGCAAGGTCAGTTCTATGCGGGCGTGTTTCTGTGCATTGGTAGCTGTCTGACCCACATCCAGCACTTAAGCAACCCCTACCTATTTCACCACACCGCATAACCTTCTTCCCGTAGAGTCTAGTTTCGTTGTCTATCTCAGGCGGTTCACCGGGTGAGAGCCCTTGCCATTTTCTCATTGCATTATTTTTTTGCACTATTACACCCCCAGTGGGGGGGGGGGGGAT